>CANXYC011032993.1:0-19905 GCA_948193065.1 Aleurites moluccanus | reverse complement strand
AATGTGGAATGTACATTATAGTATGAGATGAGTATGGAAATAAAAGTGTTGATTTGTGCAGGTTGTGTTAATGTTGGTTATGAAGAGAGGGACTTTGGGTCCTGGGTATTAGATTGTAAAAGTAGAGTAGTTATGGCAAATTTTCTGTAGAAAATGCAGAATGGAGTTCTATGGGTTTAGATGGCCTTATGCCTTCCCCATACCCTAGGACAGTCATATCTCCTAAAATGGGGGATGTGACATAAAAGTAAAAACATATCTTTTCAATTAATACAACAATGGATCCATAGGTATTTTACTTACAAAATAATAATATTCAAGAAAGAATAATTATACAAAAATATATCAAGGTCATTGGGTTTATGCTAAAATTCATCATCATTGGTGACAACCTATCAAATGACATTAGGTTTAAGGTTAAACACTTGGTGGATTGCAAGTTGATTTCATTGAGGCATTTAATCGAACATATGATGGACACAACTTTAGGTTCATCTAAATAAGGTTTGTAGGCATAATCAAATTGATCCAAGTAACAAATATTAAGCTCACATTGCAAGGAAATATTAGGCAATTCAATTCAAGCAAAAATCAAAGAAAAAGATTAGTAAATTAACATAGAAAATGAATAAAATTTTAAGGAAATGGAACCTATATTATTTGGCCGATGATGAACAAAGGGAGAGGGTTCTATAATTTTAAACAAGCTTATTTTCATGCATAATAATATATCTATAACTGACCTTGATTACTATTTGAAGCAAAAATACCTTAAAAGCTCCAAAATTCACCTAAAGTAAATTTGTCCTTCATCCACCCTTCCTTCACCACTTTCAAGTTCATTTGATTCTACAATATTCAATTCACATAATTTAAGCTTAATTTAGTATGAATATACATAATTTAGACTTATTTTGAATTAAACTCAACTTTTTAATATTTCGAATTTTGATATAAACCCTAACCGTATGATTTTTCTATCTACAACTTATTCCATACTTCTATTTGCTTAATTAAACATTTATATTCATCATTCCAATAATTTTGAATGAAATAGAAGCGAGTTTAGATTAATTATCTCAATTTCTTTAATTTTTTAACTTTGCTCTTCTTTGGAAATTTTAATTTTTCCTTAGATTTTTGGTAAGAATTATTATTGTTTTTAGGTGTTTAGACTTAATTTAAGGGGTAAAATTAATTAGGTTTAGGTTGGATGAGATTTTGATGGAAGAAGAGAAGAAAATTAAGGTGGGAGAATGAACAAGGTGGTTCGGCCACCCAAGAAAAAGAAGAAGGAATTTTAGGCCAAAAATAGAATTCTCTAGAATTATTGGATATTTTAAAATTTTTAATATTTATAATTTAGCCCTTCAACTTTTTTTATTTACAAATTTGTCCCAGAAATTTTAATATTTATACATTAACCCCAAACTCAATTTAGGTACTACTAATTTCCATAATTTATTTGTCATATAAATTTTAAGTCTTATAATTAATTTGGTGAAATTTTATGTTTAATTAAATATTTTAGCTATAAAATTTAAATTTTAAGTACTATCTGTTATTTTACCTTTAATTATTTATTTTAAATATTAAATTATTATTTTACGTCTAACTGTTTAAGTAAGAACTATAAAGTCAATTATACTAATTATAAGATCCTATTTGTAATAATCAAAAAATTTGGGGTGTTACAGAAGTAATATTTTTAGAAGCTTTGTAAATGGGTGGTTCAACCTTAGGAATGAACACAAGTAACCTTATTTATTTATTTTTATATGCCAAAGCCAATAGAAAGACATAAAAAAAAAAAAAAAAATCAAGAATTTTCTAGAATAAAACCATTTATTATCTTCTTATGAAATAAAAGATTGAATGGAAGGAAAAATCAAATAAAATCCATCCATATTTGGGATATGTGGCCGGCCAACATGTAATTCAAAAAGAAAGATTTCTACATTTTATTATTTAATTAATATTTAGAAATAATTTGGATTCCAACTTCTACTTATTTATAATTTTTTCATTAGTTACTATTTTTATCTTCCATTTTCATCTCTAATAATCTTTAATATACCATACTCATTTCAATTTATTTTTAATTAGTCCATAATTCATCTTTAAGTTATGTGAAAAAAAATTAAAAAAAAAAACTTTTGAAAATTAATTAAAAATCAAAAACTGATAAGTGTCCCAATTTAAAATTTTTTAATCACCAAATTAATTACAAATCGAAAATCGATAAGTGCCTCAATTTAGAGTTTTTTAATCACTTTTTTCTTTTCTACCATTCATTTACCTATTTAACTTCATATTGATACTCAATAATTTAAGATTCTAATTTAAGATATTCTCAATCGACTTTAATAAAAAAAAATTTTAAAATACATCAAAAATTAATTACCGATAATATTATTTATTATCATTTTTCGGATTACTCTTTAAATAAATTAAATTTTACTGTTATAATGCTTTCAAAACCATATATTCTTCTGGATATTACGTTTAACTAATTAGTACTACATAGGGGTTGTCCCAAATTTAGAGCCGTATGCAAGCCATAGTGCTTGCCTCTAAAGGCGAGCCTGCTTATTGAATTACTTTGTTTGACTATATAAAAAAATTTTTGAATGTAATATAATGAGCATTACATTATTAATCCTCCATGTCTTGAAAGAATGTAACATTAGAGTGTTTATAGTTGGATTTAATATATTTAGGATGAATAGTTTTAACTAAATTCATCACATTAGTTTGTAAATGATTTAAATTATATTCAAATTAAATAAGGCTAAAAATTATCTAAAATAATATTTTTAAATTTTGATTTGATAAATTTAAATTATAAGATAAAAATATTTAAAAAATAAAAATTAGTATCATATAAATTAAAATATTTTTATAACATAAAATTATATTTCAAATTACTAAAATAAAAATAATTGTATTTTAAATAAATGAAAATTTTATATTATGTAACAAAAATCAACATAACAAAAATAAAAACATTCAAACAAAAAATTAAATAAAAAATATCATGAAATTAGAATTTAGGTATATATAAATCAAAATATATAATTTTAGTATATTTCAGTTCGATTTGATTTTAATCGATTTTTCATATATTCAAATCATAACAAAATAAAAAAATTCAATTTAACTTTTTTTAAATTAATCTAAACCGTACTAATAATAAAATTATAATTTTTAATTTAAATTGAATTGAATCAATTCAATTTAGTCAATGTATTTAATTTTTATGTAGCTCTAGTAACCACAATTAAATCCAAAAAGCATGTATTACTATTGCCCATTACATTTTCACATTTCCTATTTACTACCTTTTTTTCCAAAAAATTTTTAATATTTTTTTCTTTCTTTTTGTTGCAATAATTTTTTAAATGATAATTTTCTTTTTTTTTTTACAATAAATATTTTTTGCATGACATTTTTTTTTTCTTTTTGTCAATTAATTTTTATGAATTGTTTTCTTATTATTTTAAAAAATTAATTATATTTTTTTACAGCAATTTTTTTATGGCCTAATTTCTTTTACAACAAAATTTTTTTAATTACCAATTTTCTTTAGAACATAATTAATATATACTATCTTTTTTACAACATAATTAATACTTACCCTATCTTTTATCATATTAATTTTAATATAATTAATTAACTTAAATAAATATAATTTACAAAGGCAAATTATTATTTAGTACTTAAATTTTTACCTAAATAATAAATAAATTCATATATTTTGAGAAATTAATAAATTAGTTCATTAATTTTAGAAAGAGATCAGGATTTAGTGAATTGGAATTCGATGAGTTTTTAGAATTTGGATGGGATTAAGTTAAGCACGAAGATGTGGATTTGAAGCTGCATACAATTGATTATAATTATACTGATTACTAGCAGTCAATTAAACTGAATCATCTTCCAGAATTTGTTAATATAAAGTTGCATACAATTTGCTAATATTTGTTAATGAAATTTGATTTTGTGTGAGATTGAAAATTTAATTATAAATGAAGAATATTTTATTTTTTTTATATAATTTTAATAAAAGAAATAGACCGAATAATTATTTAATTTGACGGGGTCAACATTGAGACACTAATTTATTAGTTTCTCAAAATACATAAATTTATCCGTTATTTAGGATAAAATTTAAAAATTAAATAGTAATTTATATTTTAAAAACCAATATCTTATTTTAATAATTATAAAAAATTAATTATTTAAATTATTATATTACATGATTATATTTACATTCCCAAACAAAATAATGTAATGCTGATTACATTACATTATATTTTTTATTTTATTACATAGTTTATTACAGTATGTTATACCAAACGCAATCTTAATGTCTAACTATTAATTCTATTGTTTTGAAAGAATTTCAAGTACAGAGCTAAAAATCAATGTATAATCGCTGTAATTAATTTTATTTGAGAAAAATTTTCTATCAGTGTTCAGCAGTCTATGTGTTTAATAAGACTAACTTAAATAGAAAATAATAGTCAATCCTTCAGCAGTCGTCTCCGATCGTCTGGAATAACGATTAACACATTTAATAATTTTTTTATCGGAAAAATAAATAAATAAATAAGAGGTAGAAGAAACATTTAATAGGGGTTAATTTACTGGTGGTCCTTCACCTATTAATTAATACATATTATTTTTCTTAAATTTTAAAACATAACACAAAAATATCGAACTTTTCTTTTCGATAGTCCTTTATGACACTATATTTTTCTTATTTCTATTTTTAACCTCCAAATTCTTTTTCTCTTTTCAAAGAAATCCAAAAATAATTTTTTTCTTATCCCTTGACTCTAATATCATTCAAGATGAGTCTGCACTCTCTTTAAAATAAACTGTCTAGAGGTAGAAATACAGAGCTACTCCTAAAGATCTTAAAAGTGTTTCTTTTATTTATTTTTTTTTTATTTCTTTTAGCTTTTATACTCGTGATGATAGTGAAAGCTAGCAACAAAATTCAAAGAGTCTTTGTTCTTGAGAAAGAATTCATCAAATTCATTATATTTAAGAGTCAACTTTTCTAAATTCTTATACAGTTTGTTTAAAAAATTATTTAGAGAGTTCAGACGATTTATAACATAATTTAATAATCTTATTATTGAATCATTGCCTACACCGTGGTCTAGGTTATGACAATTAGGATAGGAGTAACCTGCAAGATTACTGGACATCCAACAAATATGCAAAAACACCAAGCCTTTCTAGATAATGAAAATTATAAAACTCAAGTTCTTGATTAAATAAATTATTAAGTTCACTCTCTTCTCTATTAGGCCTCTCAAGATTCTTAAGTTCAATCTCTTCTCTATTAGGCCTCTCAAGTCTTTTGATTCTTTCTAAGGTAATAATCAAGTTTCTGATTCTCTGTTTATACAAAGCAAATAAAGGATCCTGCAGTCTAAAACTGATATTCAACTCTTCCCTTCTAGCTTGTGTTAACGTTAGACCTTTACTCTAATTTCTATTAGCATAATAGTTGGAAGACATAAATATTTAAACAATAAACGTAAAATATTTACAAATATATACCTTTGTAAATTGGGTCCACTAAGCTTCCACAACTGCTTCCGCTTTCCATTCAAGCTTGTCACCAGAAATACCTTAAAAAGTTGGAGGATATGACTTATTGCCTTTTTCTTTTTTCTTAGTTGGACCTTACTGCAACACTCTTAGGTATCAGAACATTTAGAAGGATTAAAAGTATATAGTAACTAAACTTAACAACAGATAAAGACTTGAAAGAAAATTTTCTTATATAAAAACCATATATTAAGTTTAGCTCCCCCTCTTCAACAAGTTGAAAAGCTATAAATATAAAATTTTCAAAGACGGTGTCTATCGTACCATTTGCCAGCTCAAAACAAAGCATAAGGACACACATATAGCTGGTATATGTAAACAAAAAGGTGGTATAGACAGATGGACACCTGTTATAAACTAATGGGCACTTGGTGTAGAGGGACAGACACCTGGTAATACTAATGTAAAGCTAGTATCATTTTCAGCTTTAACAAATAGTAATTAAAATAAGATGGACAGTTGGTGCCATAAATTTTAACAGCTAAGTAGTCCTGTCTATAGATACGTTCTCTTCCTTGTAACCACAAATTTTAAATTATATTTGGCTGATAGTGATTTAATATCTATATCTGCTTTGAAAAAGCAATTCCTCATATTACACACTAAGACTAAAACCATAGGTGACATTTTGTCACTCTAATTATGAGTTGTTGACTAGGATGTCCATGTTTTCTCTTAGCTCTACATAATCCCTAGCCATTTCCTCTATAACTTGTTGCACTCTAAATTGAGAAACCTTTTTCCAAACCTTTATTGTTTCAGGCTAGAAATCCAAACTTGGATATGAATCCACTAGTTTCAGAAATAAATTATGTGCCTCTTCTCGTCCTCTTATCATTGCTAAGGTTCTAATAATTGGAATGTATTGGGACCAAATACTAACAAAAATTTTACCATCTCCAAAAATGATATAATTACTTACATGAATTGCCTTCTCCACACTAGCTTTAAAATTCTATATTCTCATAGCTTGAGTAATAATCTTATTTTCTTTATATATGTTAAAATAAAAATTTAAGTTCTGATTATTAACCTTATTTAGTTCAACAAATTATTTAGCCATAACAGAATGGATATCCCATATTTGATAAAGAATTTTGATTGTTCTATCTTCACCATAATCCAGAATCATGCTAATAATATAACTCGTAATTATTCTTGATTTTGAGTTAAAAAAAACCCCATTGATTCCTACACAATAATTAGAAGTAATTTACACAAATTATTATCATTTCTATTAATTTCGATAATCTTTATCAGTCCAACATTTGTATATTGGAGACTATTATTTACCATGTCTTAGGAAATTTTCATGTATAGGCCTCCATACCTTTGCCAATTGATATAAAATATAGAATATTCTTTGAGAGAATGATCTATCAAGTCTAATTTTTTTTTTTATACACCACTTTTGATGGAATGTATGAACTCATTTCATCAAAAAGTTTTTCCCTTTCAATTATTAATTGAAATGAAATCTTCTTCATCCTTTTTGCAGAATTCAAGTTGTCTCTCTAAATAAAAATTTTATGAAATAACTTCATATACAAAGTGTTGTAATTGTTGAAAGTTTCCGTAATATCTGCCATTTTGTTGTATTTTATTTATTGTATACTTGAAAAATTAATTAATTTAAGGTATGAATGTTGTTTGAGAATGCAGTAAATTTCTGGTTGCAGTTGCAGGATTTTATGAGGTTAATTGCATGTTCTTAAAGAAATAATTTGATAAAGTGTAAAACATAGAAGTTGTGGATTTATGTTTCATCCTTAAATCTATAAAATGTCTTGGTAAGATTCTGTGTGTGTGATGAGTTATGTCTCTTTGAGCAGGACTGGTCTGGTTTAGTATTTTTGCAGGAAGTCAGTGTATGTTGAAAATTTCTGAGAATGACTGAGATAGTTTAAGCCAAAGGTGTAAACATAAAAAAAGTTCATTTATATGTTATGATGTTGGCTGTAAAATTTCAGAAATTTTGGATAAGTATATCTCAGTGGAGAGTGGAATTTATCAGGACTGTTCGGATAGATTTTTGGGCAATAAGTTTGGGTGACATTTGGAGAGTCACCATGATCTGCGTAGTTGCCTTTGTAATTTAAATTTTGGATATGTTGAGCCCCTGCATGTTTATTTTTAGTGGCAAAAAGAATCAGGGAGTTTGGATGTTTGTAGCTCATTTGCGAGCTGGTTAGGTATAAGTTGCCGATATAGAATTTTAGCTCAGTAAGATCTGGTTATGGCGAGCTGGTAAAATGCGAGGTAGCATTTTGTGAGTTGGCAATGCGAGCTACCGAAGTGGCGAAGAGAGATTGCCGAAGTGGCAATTGGCGAAGAGACATATGCGAGGTGGCATATGGGAAGTGAGGTTTGGCGAAGAGGAAGTTTGCGAAGAGCAAGGTTTGGCGAAGAGGGAATGTGTGAAGTGGCAGTTTAGGAGTAGTGTTTGGCGAAGAAGAATATGTGAGGTGGCATTATGCGAAGAGGCATTGCTGAGGCAGCATGTGCAAGGCGGTATATACGAGGAGGAGTTCGCGAGAAAGAATTTGGCGAGGCAGCATATGCGAGGTGGCATATGCAAAGTGGGATTGGCGAGCTGAGAAGTACGAGCTGGTTTATGCGAGGTAGCATTGCCGAGGTAGGTTGGCGAGGCTAGCTGGCAAGCGGGATTTTAGGTAGTGGCCTATTTAACCCAGTGCCCAGTAACAAGTTTTTGTGCGATTTTCTTTCTTCTTTCTTCTTTCTTCGTTCTTCTTCCGTCTTTTCTAGATTTGTTCCATTTCTTGTCTAAGGCATTAATATTTAAAATTAATGCATTAGACCTCTAGATTATCCTATTTTAAGGCAAAAATCATCAGATTTAAGCAAAAAATCTCAGGAATTTCAGTATTAGAGAAATAAGGTAAATTTTCTTCCAAAGTTATTCTCTTTAGATTTATTTAAGCATGTGGGTTTGAATAATTAATATTGGGTATATAGAATTTATTGCAAGCAATTTAAAGTTATTAATGGTAATTAATGTAGGAGAAATCAGAATTAATGGACTGTCATGAATAGTAGCACGAACAGTAAAATCGAATTAAATGTAGATTTTTCTTTAAGAGATAAATTAAATTGATGTTAGGAATTAAGAATAGAAACTCTAAGATGATTAAATATTCAGAAATCATGTTGAATATTATTGAGTAAGAAAAACCCTAATTTTGAATATTTGGGCAAATTTCTTAGGAGGAGAAAATCAAAGTAATTGAGGAGTTTGGAGCTGAGAAATTTGTTAAAAGAAATTTAAGAGAAATTTGTGTAAGAGGTAAGTATGAACATTTCATTTGTTTATTGTTTCTTTGAAATAATATGACCAAGCTTCCTTACATTGTTCATACTATATAATTCTCACATATTTGATAATATTATGATGTTCAAAAATCGAAAGTTTCCCTATGTTTCATATGATTACTATATATATATATATATATATATATATATATATATATATATATATATATATAATGTAAATGACTTGATCAACCTTCTTGGATCAAGGTCATATGCTTCTTACATGTTAAACCCGATTTGAATGATGATATATGTTGATGGTCTTGTGACCAACATGTTTCTTGTGAGATTGAAACCACATGATCCTATGGATAGAACGTTCTTCCCAATGAGAGTAAATTCATTGGTCCATCGTGCACTTTGGGAACCCAGCTGATAGAGTTTTTATCAGTGTTCCACCTAGAGGGGACCATGAGCTCTAGGCGTGTGCCTGGCTAAGCATGCGTTCACGTTAAGGTAGCAAGGCTACTGATACGTATGTTATGATATGAGATTAGTTCTATCATATGAGATTTGATAATGCCATTCTTTGTGGGCATTTTATATTTAAATAAGAACCATGATTCGATTTGTGATATGATTTGATAGTGCTAATTATTATAAGCACTCATGTTCCTTCCAGTAAAAGCTTGAGATTCTTTCATACCCATATATATAAATATATGTACATGATTATGATTTGATATTTAGATTCTTGATTATGTTGTTCATATCTTACTGAGTTGAAGGCCCACTCCTCTTTTGTGGATTTCAGGTAATAGAGTAGCTCTTGAAGAAGCTAGTAGTGAATATCAAGCTTCTTGACTCATTCTTCCAAGAAGCCTTCATTGTAATTATTTTGAAATTAGATTATGTATATTCATTGGATGATATTAAGATGTAATATGTATTAAGAGTATACTCTAAAGCTCCGTAGTTAGTCATTTGAGGATACTAATATATATGATGTATGAATTGTTATCTTTTGGGTACTCTTGTTCCTTAGTGATGTGAGATGCATCTTTTGATCAATAAGGAACACGAGGAATTTATGAAATGATATAGTAAAGAAATGAATTATGCTTATATGAATTATGATATTATATGATATAATTGTGTATGAGATCCAGGATATGTGAGTTCTACGGGTGTATGGTGGCCTTAAGCCTACCCTTGCCTTAAGACTGTCGCACCACTAGAGTTGGGGTGTGACAAGTTTGTTGAAGAAAATCAAGATTGCCAAAGTTGTGAATTTTGCTTCCTTTGAAGCCTTAGGTGGAAAATTAATTTTCCAACCCAATTTGAAGTGTGAGGTGAGTCTTTTATGCATCATTTAATATGCCTAAGGTGTTAAAATGTTAATTGGAATTTATTCCCACAATGGCCATTTTGGCCAAACCCTAATTGGCTATTTTTGGCTTGTTTTGTTCTTTTTTTTTTCTTTAGTTTTGCAAGCCAATTTGATCATTTTAATGTTGTTTATTGTTGTGTTTATAATGCCTATTGAATTGCCTATAATGTGTGTTATTGATGACTAATGGGGCAATATTGGCATTGCACCCAAACCTTATCAAATTAACCATCCAAAGTTTCCCACCAAGTGTTTGTCAAAATGCCTAGCGAAAAATCCATAGGCCTACCATAGTTTTCATCCATGGGCTTATCATTTGAATGCCATCATTGCCAGGGACATTGGTATGCCAATTGTGCAAACCTTATGTTCATATATGACCAACCTATATTCCATCCCATTGTTGTTTGCCAAACTCATTATCATTATATATCTATTTGCTATTGCTATTTCATCGGTTTTATTGCTACTTAAATTGATTGATAATGTATTATTGATACTTGATGATACCATTGTTGTGTAATGGTATCTGTTGACTTGTTCCTTACTTCTATTGACTCTAATGTGGTTTGACAGAGCTACCGCTTCAACAAGGTAGTCGGTACATACTGTCGATAATGTGCACATTGTATTATTATATCCTAGCTGGGAAGGATTATCAGTCCTAACCATAAGACCTAATCAGTCTTATGTTTATTGATATGAGATTGATATGTGTTTGACACATATTCTATGCGTTTCATGGCCTTATATCTGTCTTGCCCATATGATATACTTTCCATTGATATGAGTATCGACTTTACTATCATCTTCTGTATTTGATTCTATATCTTGTTATCCTTAAGCAGATTGATATTTTTATCTCATCTACCTATCTTTTATTGATGATCCATTATATATTTATTGTCTGATGCATGTTAGATTCACTGAGTATCTTATATACTTACCCTTTCATTGTTTCCCATTTGCAGGTACAGAGTAGGAGGCAAAATCCTAGCTTTTGACTCTCTGTGGATTTTTGAGATGTTATTAGCAATGTAATTACTTATAAAAACTGTATTTTTATATGTTCATGATCTAGCTGCTCCATGGGTTGTATATGGTATAGTTAGTTTATGAACATTTATGTATGGTTTATTTTGGAGTTTAATTAATGATATGATATAATGAATGCTACATCCAATTGCAGTATAAATTACAAATGGATTATAGATTGACAAAATGAATAGTAGTTAAGTAACTGAATAATAAATTGATGGTAATAGATGATTGCTTGTGATACTGGGTTCTATAGGTGCCGGTCGCCTCTGGCATCTCCCCCATCCTAGGACCGTCGGGCCCCGAAAACAGGTAATGACAGAGGTGGTAGGTACATACTGTCTTCAATATGCACATTGTATTATTATACCTTAGTTGGGAAGGGTTATCAGTCCTAGCCATAAGACCTGATCAGTCTTATATTTATTAATATGAGATTGATATGTGTTTAACACATATTCTATGTGTTTTATGGCCCTATATATGCCTTGCCCATATGATATACTTTCCATTGATATGAGTATCATCTTTACTGTCATCTTCTGAATTTGTTTCTGTATCCTATTATCCTTGAGCGGATTGATATTTTTATCTCATCTACCTATCTTTTATTGATGATCCATTATATATTTATTGTCCGATGCATATTAGATTCACTGAGTATCTTATATACTTACCCTTTCATTGTTTCCCATTTCTAGGTACAGAGTAGGAGACATAATCCCAGCTTTTGACTCTCTGTGGATTTCTACAGTTTTCTTAGCAATGTAATTACTTATAAACACTGTATTTTTGTATGTTGATGATCTAACTGCTCCATGGGTTGTATATGGTATAGTTAGTTTATGAACATGTATGTATTGTTTATTTTGGAGTTTAATTAATGATATGATATAATGAATGCTACAGCCAATTGCAATATAAATTACAAATGGATTACAGATTGACAAAATGAATAGTAATTAAGTAACTGAATAATAAATTGATGGTAATAGATGATTGCATGTGATACTGGGTTTTACGAGTGCCAGTCGCCTCTAGCATCTCCCGCATCCTAGGACCGTCACGTCCCAAAAATAGGTTGTGACAAAGGTGGTATCAGAGAATAGGCTAAAAATGAATAGTAACTAGGTTACAAAGGAATAGTAGTTAAGTACAAAATAGGTAAAGTTAAGTAAACCATGGAGCATAGGAATTCCTATATCGTCTTTTGTTGTATTCATCAAGTATGTATGAGTATTCTGCATTTTTGTAATATATTGAGTGCGTGTTCTATTTTTTAACGGTTTATAGAGATGTCCGATGACAGAGATAGAGATACCAGAGAGGCCGAGGTAGCCTCTAACGAGTGTCTAGTCAGAGAGTTTTCAGTTTCATAGAGACCGTCTATATCTCAACGGACTATAGAAGAGACAGAGAGGAGTGATGAACCCTGGAGGTTGGAGATGATGCAGGGGATAATAGAGTTGCATCGGGAACTAGCAGAATTGAGGCAAGAACGACAAAATATGCCACCACCTCCAATGCCAGCAACAGTGCCACCCCCTGTTGCACCAGTTGCAGTACCTGTTGCTCCAGCTCATGTATAGCCAACTGTAGTTCCTAGAGAGCTTGTTGTACAGGGAGCCCATCGAGTTATTGATGAGGGCAGAGTATTTATGTTTAGCTTTCTAAAGCTTAATCTGCTAAAGTTTAGAGACGACAGAGGCGACAAGCCGATTGACTTTCTTAAGCAGGTTGAGAAGGTAGTTATAAGATTACCTTGTTCAGATATCAGGGTAGTTGAGCTTATGGGTTTGTTACTAAAGGGGAAAGCCTAGACTTAGTTTTCCAGACGGATAGAGCCCATATTGTATAGTGATCATCCTCCTACTTAGGCAGAGTTCAGACAGGGACTGATTGACTAGTCTCTGACAAAAAGGGTGAAGACTAGGAATCTGATATAATTTGAGCAGCTCGAGCAAGGTAGTAGGTCAGTGGAGGAGTATGCTGAGGAGATTATCAAATTGAGTAGGTATGCTACACAGATTGCTCCTCCAGAGGCAGATTTGATTAGCAGGTTTAGGAGGGGTTTGCATGCCTCATTGTATAATGCTCTACTGGCTACAAAATTCACATCTCTGACTACCATCATTGACAAGGTTAATCAGATGGAAGAAAAGTACAAGTTAGAGAGAGCAAAGAGGGATTAGAAGAGGAAAGAAGGACTCGAATCACAGGGTAGGAGGGGGAAGAGCAGCTCCCAGCCTATACAGAGTGAGCCAGTGCCCAAGTTTGATTAGAGACCTCCATCTGGCAATCAGAGAAGGAGGATACAGAGTAGGGGACCTCTAATGCAGTCTGCATCTGCTTATTCCCAGGGTTCATCTAGACTTGCTATAAAGATGCCCAGCGTGCCTATCTATAGTTTCTGTAGTATAAGGCATGGAGGGGAGTGTCGACAACAAATAGGTGTTTGCCTGAAATATAGGCAGCATGGTCATTTCATCAGCAGATATCCTTTATGGGGTGATCGGCAGCCATCTGCTATAGTGTCCCAGCCTACAGTTCAGATGAGTCAGAATGTTGCTAGAAAGGCTCTTGGTAGGGGCAGAGGCAGGGGACAAACACCGAGTAGCAGTCAGGCCCCAGAAGGTAGAGAACAAGGGCTTGTTTTTACAGTGAACACTCAGGAGGTGTAGAGATCTTATAATGTGGTTATAGGTACTATTTTAATACATAATGAGATTATTGATGCATTGTTTGACTCTAGTGCTACACATTTGTTTGTTTCACCCCAATTTGCACCTAAGTTGAATAAAAAGTGACAGTTATTGAGTGTGCCACTAGAGATAGCTACACCTATGGGGGAGAGTATAGAAGTGGATTATTATTACCCTGATTGTGTGATTGAGATTGATGATAATATTTTGCTTGTAGATTTGATAGAACTGCTTGTGTTAGAGCTTAATGTGATCCTTGGTATGGATTGACTAACGACACATCGTGCAGTTATTGATTGTTATGAGAAGAGGGTTAAATTCCAGCTTGAGGGGCAACCAGAGTTTGAATTTCTGGGTGATCGACATGAATCTAGAGTTAGTTTTGTTTCTGCTATCCAAGCTAGAAGGATGATAGGGAAAGGTTGTTCAGCATGCATGGCTCATCTAATCGATGTACAAAAGACTTCTGCAGAGATTGATCAGATATCAGTAATTTGGGAATTCTCTGATATTTTCCCTGATGAATTGCTAGGTTTACCCTCAGATAGGGAGATAGAATTTGAGATTGAGGTGTATTCAGGCACCGATCTGATATCCATTCCTCTGTACAGAATGGCACCAGCAGAATTGAAATAGTTAAAGGTGCAATTACAGGAGCTATTGGATATAGGATTTATTAGACCGAATAGTTCTCCGTAGGGTGCTCCAATGTTATTTGTTAAAAAGAAGGATGGGTCTCTAAGGATGTTTATTTATTATAGGCAGCTGAATAAGGTGACAATGAAGAACAAATATCCGTTGCCACGGATTGATGATCTATTTGATCAGTTGCAGGGTGCCAGTCATTTCTCAAAGATTAACCTGAGATATGGATATCACCAATTGAGAATCAAGATGGGTGATGTACCTAAGACTGCCTTCAGGACCCGATATGGACATTATGAGTTTCAAGTGTTGCAATTTGGGTTGACTAATGCACCAGTTGCATTTATGGATTTGATGAACAGGGTGTTTAAGCCATTCTTGGATAAGTTTATCATTGTATTCATTGATGACATTCTTATATATTCCAGGAGTGAGGAGGAGCATATAAAGCATCAAAGGATTGTACTGCAGACACTTCGAGAGCATTAGCCATATGCTAAGTTGTCTAAATGCCAGTTTTAGCTAACTGAAGTGTGTTAGGCATGTGATTTGTAAGGATGGTATCAAGGTAGATCCTCAGAAGGTTGAAGCAGTAGCAAATTGGCCTCGGCCTACCAGTGTTTTTGAGATTCGTAGTTTTCTTAGCATGGTAGAATACTACAGACGATTTGTGAAGGATTTTTCTAGAATTGCTGCTCTGTTGACCAAGTTGACTCAGAAATAGGAGAGATATCTATGGACTAATGAATGTGAGAGTAGTTTTCAGACTTTTAAGTCTTGCCTCATGAGTGCTCCAATATTAGCATTGCCATTAAAGGATGAGAAGTTTCTAGTGTATTGCGATGCTTCCCGAGTTGGATTGGGGTATGTTTTGATACAGATTCAGAGAGTGATTGCTTATGCTTCTCGACAGTTGAAGAAGTATGAAATGAACTATCTGACTCATGAATTAGAAATGGCAATAGTAGTGTTTGCATTGAAGATCTGAAGGCATTATTTGTATGGATCTAAATGTGAGATATATATTGATCATAAGAGTTTAAAGTATATACTTCAGCAGAAAGATCTAAACCTCTAGCAGTGTAGATGGGTTGAATTGCGTAAGGATTATGATTGAGAAATCCTTTTCCATCTGGGCAAGGCTAATGTAGTAGTGGATGCACTATGCCGTAAGTCTATGGGCAACCTAGCTCACATCTCAGTCTCTAGGAGGCCTTTGATCCATGAGATGAAGGAGTTAACTGATATGGGTATAAATTTGGATTTGGGATCCCAGGATCGTAACCAGGCTCTGATAGCCCAATTTCGGGTTCAGGCACTATTGATTGATGATATTAAGGTGGCACAGGATAGGGATCCATATCTACTGAAGCTGAAGGGCGATGTTTAGAATGGTAAAGCAACAGAGTTCATAGTAGAGAATGATGTACTGAAGTGTGGGAAACGGATATGTGTACCCGACATAAATGGGCTACGGGATCAGATTATGAAAGAGGCTCATTATTCTTCATATAGTGTACATCCAAGAATTACCAAGATGTACCATGATCAGAGGGATGTGTATTGGTGGCTTGGTATGAAGATGGATGTAGCTCGATTTGTTTCTACATGCTTAGCCTGTTAGCAGGTTAAGTCTGAGCATCAAAAGACATCTAGTTTGCTTTACGAGATTGAATTGCTAGAGTGGAAATAGGAGCAGATTACTTTGGATTTTGTGGTCGGTTTATCGAGGACTACACGGGGTTACGACTCCATATGGGTTATAGTAGATCGATTGATAAAGTCTCCTCATTTCCTAAAAATTGAAGACTAGCTACTCAGTAGCTCAGTATGCACAACTCTATATTGATAAATAATGCAGCTTCATGGAGTACCACTGATGATTATATCCGATAGGGGTACACAGTTTACTTCTCAGTTTTGACAGAAGTTCTAGGAGGCTATAGGTATTCAGTTACGATTCAGTATGGCTTTCCATCCACAGACTGATGGACAGTTAAAGAGGACAATCCAAACTTTAGAGGACATGTTGCGGTTATGTGTTTTGGATTTTAAAGGTAACTGGGATCAGTATCTACCACTGATTGAATTCTCCTACAACAGCAGTTACCATTCTTCTATAAGAATGACTCCTTATGAAGCACTGTATGAGAGGAAATGCAGATCTCAAGTGTGTTGGGTGGAACCAGGGGAGAAATAGTTAGAGGGACCACAGTTGATTAAAGAGACAATGGAAAAGGTGCCTATTATTAAGGAACAAATGAAGACCACTTTCAGCAGACAGAAGAGTTATGCCGATCCAAAGCGGAAGGATGTTCATTTTGCAGTTGGTGACCATATTTTTCTTAAGATCTCACCAATGAGAGGTGTTATGAGATTTGGAAAGAAAAGGAAGCTGTCACCAAGATTTGTAGGCCCATTTGAGATACTTGAGAAGATTGGCGATATGGCTTACAGATTGGCTTTTACACCAAATTTGAGACATGTTCATCCAATTCCATATCTCTATGCTGCAAAAGTATATATATAATCTATCACATGTATTAGAGGTATAGGATATTGAGTTAATGAAGACTTGTCATTTGAGGAGTTACCAGTGGAAATAGTGATTGACAAGTCAGGCAACTGAGAAACAAAGAAATCCGAATGGTAAAAGTGCTTTGGAGAAACCAGTCGATAGAGGAGTGCACATAGGAGAGCGAGCAGGACATGAAGAATAAGTATCCATTCCTGTTCCATCAGTGAGGTATATATTTAATTTAAATTCGATGACAATTTTATTTAAAGGGGGTAGAATGTAATTCCCTAGAAAAGCATACCATAAATGCATGTTATTAGATCATTGAAATGACTAAAAATAATTTTAGAGTCACATTTAGAATGCAAATGAGATACTTTTCTAAAAAATGTCAGTATCAATGACACTGCCGAGAAAATAGCGGTCTAGTCGACATATGAATTTCTAATTCTGATCAGGGGTGTAAAAGATCATATATATGCATGTGTAATTATGGTAAAAAGAAAGAGGTGAAAAATGTTTAGAAACACTGAAAAAGTAAGTGATGGAAAAACCATAAATAAATAGAATTTTGGGGGTATAGTGGAAATTGGACTGTCGGAGTTTCAGAACGGCTCTGAAACTATTTTTATAATAAAGTATAAATAAAACGCTATTTGAATCCCCACTTTAAAATTCAAATCCCAATAGAATTGTCAGAATAAATTACAGAAAGAAATATAGCAAAAGTATAATTTAAGAAAAGTTTAAGGACTAAAATGGAATTTGCTAATTTTAAGTTAGTATATAAGCCACACTTGAACAAATTTCTGCACTTCTTCTTCTTCCTTTCTCTTTTGGCCGAAAATTGCAAACTTTCTGCCCACCCATTTTTCTTTCAAATTTCTTAAGGAACATCAAAGAAAACATGAATGAAACCATATATCTTTCATCTTCCATCCATTTTTCACTTTGGAATTCAATGAATTTCAAAAATCAACTCCTTGAAGTTTTCATCCCAACCCTCTATTTGAGGTAAAGTGTTGATTTGTTTGATTTTATGTTTTAGTTAGATACTATAGATGTCAAATAGAATGGGTTTTGAGTTTAATTATAGCAATTCATGCATTTAACATTTTTCCCCAAATTTTCAAACCCTAGCCTAAGTTGTATGAACTAGCTATGTGATTTTGAATCAGTTTATGTGATTTTGAATTAATTTATGTTAATTGAGCTTAGATTATGATAATTGGAGGCTAATGGATGATATATATGTGGTTGGTTTGTTGTAGAAAATCAAGATTGCCAAAGTTGTGAATTTTGCCTCCTTTGAAGCCTTAGGTGGAAAATCAATTTTTCAACCCAATTTGAAGTATGAGGTGAGTCTTTTATGCATCCTTTAACATGTCTAAGGTGTTAAAATGTCAATTGGAATTCATTCCCACAATGGCCATATTGGTTGAACCCTAATTGGACATTTTTAGCTTGTTTTGTTCTTGTTTTTTTTCTTTAGTTTTGCAAGCCAATTTGATCCTTTTAATGTTGTTTATTGTTGTGTTTATAATGCCTATTGAATTGCGTATAATGTGTGTTGTTGATGATTAATGGGGCAATGTTGGAGTTGCACCCAAACTTTGTCAAATTGTTCATCCAAAGTTGCTCACCAAGTGTTTATTAAAATACCTAGCTAATAATCCATAGGCCTACCATAGTTTTCATCCATAGGACTATCATTTGAATGCCATCTTCACCAGCGATATTGGCATGCCAATTGTACAAACCTTATATTCATATATGACCAACCTATGTTCCATCCCATTGTTGTTTGCCAAACTTATTGTCATTATATATCTACTTGCTATTGCTATTCCATTGGTTTTATTGCTACTTGAATTGATTGATAATGTATTATTGATACTTGATGATACCATTGTTGTGTAATGGTATCTATTGACTTATTCCTTACTTCTATTGACTCCAATGTGGTTTGACAAAGCTGCCGCTCCAACAGGATAGTGGGTACATACTGTCGACAATGTGCAAATTATATTATTATACCCTAGCTGAGAAGGGTTATTAGTCCTAGCCAAAAGACCTGATCAGTCTTATGTTTATTGATATGAGATTGATATGTGTTTGGCACATATTCTATGTGTTTCATGGCCTTATATCTGTCTTGCCTATGTGATATACTTTCCATTGATATGAGTATCCACTTTACTGTCATCTTCTGTATTCGATTCTGTATCCCATTATTCTTGAGCGGATTGATATTTTTATCTCATCTACCTATCTTTTATTGATGATCCATTATATATTTATTGTTCGATGCATATTAGATTCACTGAGTATCTTATATACTTACCCTTTCATTGTTTCCCATTTGCAGGTACAGAGTAAGAGGCAGAATCCCATCTTTTGACTCTCTGTGGATTTTTGAGATGTTATTAGCAATGTAATTACTTAAAAACACTATATTTTTGTATGTTCATGATCTAGCTACTCCATGGGTTGTATATGGTATAGTTAGTTTATGAACATGTATGTATGGTGTAACACCTTAACCTAAATCCTAATAGGAACCTTTAGGGAAATTATTTTCCTTTCCTTATGATGTGTTAATATTATATGTGAATGCATGGAATATATATATATGCATGTTATATGACCTAATTTTTAGGCCTAGAGTTGGTTTGAAGTCAGTTAGGACCCAATCGGGTAAGTTTGGAATTTTT
>CANXYC011032670.1:0-14139 GCA_948193065.1 Aleurites moluccanus | reverse complement strand
ATTCAATAGATTGAGCTTATAGTAGCTAATTTGCACCCGACTGATCAAACCGTCCGTTTTTCCATCATTTCATCCAATGGTTGGATTTAATCAAGCCTAAACTATTATCATAAGATTATACACATTCTATAATCCCATATTTTGAATGAAAAGACCATATTGCCCTTAGTGCAAACCGAAGCACCTCAATTGAGCAGCTTATTGGAAACTGCTTTCAACCGGGTTTATTTTTCCATATAACCTTCGAATAATTTAAATAACACCATTTGGATTCACTTATTTTCTTTTCTCTCTTTATTTATAATGCTAAATCCATAAAAACTCGAAGGGGTTGTGAAATGACCATTTTACCCCCAATTTACAAAAATTTCAAAATCTCCCAATTTCTTCCTAGCAACCCTAAAATCACTTCTATGCCTAAAATCAAGTCATATAACATGTATATATATTATTTCATGCATTAATATATCTTATAAACATGTTCAAAAGAAAGGAAAAATTTCCCTCTAAATCCCCCCTTAAGGGTTCCTAAAGGGGTTTAGGTTGAGGTGTTACAGTATGAAAGAATCATAAGCTTTCCAGGAAGGAAACATGGTACTCATAATAATTTGGCTATATCAAATCATATCATAAATAAAATCATGGTTCATATTTAGAACATAGAATGCCCACAAAGAATGGCATTATCAATTCTTATGTGATAGAACTGATCTTATATCATAACATATGTGTCAGTAGCCTTGCTATCTTAACGTGCACACATACATGGCCAGGCATGCGTCTAGAGCTCATGGCCCCCTCTAGGTGGAACACTGATAAAAACCCTATCAGCTGGGCTCCCAAAGTGCATAATGGACCAATGAATTAACTCTCATTGGGAAGAGAGTTCTATCCATGGGTCATAGGGTTTCAATCTCATAAGAAGCATATTGGTCGCAAGACCATCATTATATAACATCATGCAAGTCGGGTTTTAATAAACAAGAATCATCTGAGCTTGATCCAAGAAAATTGATCAAGTCATTTACGTTATATACATAAATATATATATAAGTATATGTGAATGAACAAATCAAAGATGCTTGGTCTTATTATTTCAAAGAGATAAGAAACAAATAAATGTTCATACTTACCTTAATATAATTTCTCTTGAAATTTCCTTTAGCAAATTCTAACTCTAGCTCTTTAATTAATTTGATTTCCTCCTCCTAAGAAATTTTCCCAAATATACTAAATTAGGGTTTTCTCCAAATCAATAATATTTATCATGATTTCCTAATAATTAATTATCTTAAAGTCTCTATTCTTAATTCCCAACAACAAATTTTATTTATCTCTTTAAGAAAATCTGCATTTAATTTTGGAGTTACTGTTCATGACAGCTTCCACATTCTAATTTCTCCCACATTAATTACCATTAATGATTTCAGATTACTTGTAATAAATTCTATATACCCAATATTAATTATCCTAACCCATACACTTAAATAAATCTAAAGAAAATAGTTTAAGAAGAAAATTTACCTTATTTTCCTCAACATTGAAATTTATGTGATTCTTGCTCAAATTTGATAATTTCTGCCTTAATACAGAATAATCTAGAAGTCTAATGCATTAATATGAGTATTAATGCCTTAGAAAATAAAATAAAACTAATCCTGAGAAACATATTGAATTTCACAAAGAAAAAAAGAAGGAAAAATCATGAAATCACTACTGGGGTTGCTGGGTTTAAATAGAATACTGCCCCAGAAACATACTTGCCAGCTCGCCTCGGCAAAGCTACCTCGTCTAAGCCAGCTCGCCATTCCCACTTCGCATTTCCCAGCTTGCACTTTCCAGTTTGCCAAACTTGATCCGGCAATGCCACTTCGCTACTCCAGCTCGCATATGTCACCTCGTATATGCTGCCTCGCCAGACTCTCCTCATGAATTCTTCCTCGCATATGCCACCTCGGCAATGCATCTTCGCTTCTTCACATCTTCGCTAAACTATGCTTCGCGAACTGCCACTTTGCATATTCCTTCTTTCCATAATGTCACCTCGTCTTTCCTCTTCGCCACTTCGCATTGCCGGCTCGCAAAATGCCACTTCGCATTTTGCCGGCTCACCACACCAAAATTTCTCTAAGTTAAAACCTTTTCTAGACATCTCACACTTAGCCAGTTCGCAAGTGAGCTATAAGTGTCCAAACTTATTGATTGTTTTTACCACTTAAAATAAACATGTGAAACACAACATATCAAAATTTCAAATCATAAAGACTAACACATAGACCATGGTGACTCTCCAAAGGTCACCTAGACTTACTGCCTTAGAATCTCTCCGAACAGTCCTGAGAAAAATCACTCTCCACTGAGATATACTTATCCAAAAATTTTGAAATTTTACATCCAACATCACAACACATAAAGGGACATTTTTCATTTTTACACCTTTGGCTAAATATATCTCAGTCATTCCCAGTAAATTCAAACAGACACTGGCTTCCTGCAGAAATATTCAACCAAACCAGTCCTGCTCAATGAGGCATAGCTCAACACACACATAGAATTCTGCCAAACCATTTTATAGAATTTCATTTAAGACATAAACTCATAACCTTCATGTTTTACACTTTACCAAATTATTTTCTTAAAATCATGCAATTATCATCACAAAATCCTAAAACTGCAAAATCAGAAATTCTGAAATTTTCAAACATTCATATTTAATTAATTCTCTAAACATACAATTTAATAAAATACTACAAAAATGGCAGATATTACAGCAAAGGTAAAATTATTGGAATTGAGCAAGTTGGTATGATCGAAAAACCCTCTCTTAAACATGTATTATTAGTTGATGGATTAAAGCATAATCTAGTTAGTGTTAGTCAATTATGTGAAATAAGAAACAAAATTTCTTTCACTTCTAACAAATGTTATGTGAAGCGTTTAAAGGATAAGAAAATTTTGTTTGTCGGTCATAGAATTGGTAATGTCTATATGATTGATTTAAATAATATTCATAATGACAATATTGATTTTATGGTCTCTCTATGTGATGATGCATGGTTGTGGCATAGGAGACTTAGACATATTGGCATGGATCACATTGACAATCTTAAGTCTAAAGAGCTTATAATTGGTCTCTCCAAGGTCAAGTTTCTCAAAGATAAGATGTGTGATGCATGTCAAATGGGCAAGAAATTTAAAAGTTCTTTTAAAACTAAAAATATTGTTTCTTCTTCAAGACCTCTAGAACTTTTGCGTATAGACTTGTTTGGCTCTTGTAGGACATCTAGTCTTAGAGGTAAGCAATATGCATTTTTCAATGTTGATGATTACTCTAGATTTACTTGGATATTATTCCTTGATCATAAGGATGAAAGCTTTAAGGAGTTTAAATCTTTTGCTAAAAGAATTCAAAATGAAAAAGGTTTTTATATCACATCTTTAAGAAGTGATCGTAGCAGAGAATTTGTCAATCATGAGTTTAAATATTTTTTGTGATGAAATGGGAATTTTTCATAACTTTTCAACTCCTATAACTCCCCAATAAAATGGAGTTGTAGAAAGGAAAAATATAACTCTTATTGACATGGCTAGAACTATGCTCAATGAGTACTCTCTTCCTAAGTACTTTTGGGTCGAAGCCATCAATAATGCTTGTTATATTTCAAATAGACTTTTCATAAGAGCAATTTTAAACAAAACTCCTTATGAGCTATGGAATGGAATAAAACCAAAAATTTCATATCTAAGAGTATTTGGATGCAAATGCTTTATATTAAACACCAATGATAATCTTGTAAAATTTGACTCCAAAATGGATGTAGGTGTTTTCTTGGGCTATTCAACTTCTAGCAAAGCTTATAGAGTTTTCAATAAAAGAACCTTAGTTGTTGAAGAGTCCATACATGTTACATTTGATGAATCAAGTCCTTTTGATTTACATAAATTTGATCACATTAATGATGATGACATTTTTTATCATGAGCATGATTCATCTATTGACCTAAAGCCTCTTGTTAATTCTTCCTCAAAGAATCTTGAAGACCTAGGAAAATCTTCCAAAGAAATAGAAACTCTACTTCTTGATGTTAAACTTCTAAAGGATTAGAAATTCAAAAAGGACCTCCCAAAAGACCTCATTATTGGTGAAACCTTAAAAGGTGTAGCCACAAGATCCTCTTTTAAGGAAATAGTGAATAACCTAGCCTTTATATCTAAGATTGAACCTAAGAATATCAATGAAGCTCTAGATGATGAAAGTTAGATTGAGGCTATGCAAGAAAAATTGAACCAATTTGAGAGGAACAAGGTTTGGACCTTGGTTCCAAGACCACAAAACCATCTCATTATTGGTACCAAATGGGTTTTTATAAACAAATTAGATGAGGTTGGTGTGATCACTAGGAACAACGCTAGATTGGTGGCAAAAGAGTATAATCAAGAGGAAGGAATAGACTATGATGAGACTTTTGCACCGGTAGCTAGACTTGAGGCAATTAGGTTGCTACTTACATTTGAATGTCATATGAACTTTAAGTTATATCAAATGGATGTTAAAAGTGTTTTTTTAAATGGTTTCATTGATGAGAAAGTTTATGTTGAACAACCTTCGGGTTTTGAACAATTTCATTTTCCAGACCATGTTTGTAAACTTCAAAAATCTCTTTATAGTCTTAAACAAGCTCCTAGAGCTTGGTATGATAGATTTAGCATTTTTTTTTATTAACATTGGTTTTTCAAAATGTAAAGTTGATACAACACTTTTTATCAAAAATGATAAACATAACATGTTGATTGTGCAATTTTATGTTGATGATATAATATTTGGTGCTACTAATGAAGTTTTGTGTAAAGAATTCTCCTCATGTATGCAAAGTGAATTTGAGATGAGCATGATGAGATAATTAAAGTACTTCCTTGGATTACAAATCAAACAATGTAAGGAAGGCATCTTCACTAACCAATCAAAATACATAAAGGAACTTCTTAAGAGGTTTGGTATGGATGGAGCAAAGTCAAGTAGAATTCCAATTAGCTCCACCATTAAGCTTGACAAGGATGATCTTGGTAAGCCTATTGAAGAGAAGAAATTTAGAGATATGATTGGTAGCTTACTTTACTTGACCGCTAGTAGATCGGATATTACGTTTACTGTATGTTTATGTGCACGTTTTCAATCTTGTCCTAAAGAATCTCATTTACATACGGTCAAAAGATTTTTCAAATATTTAATAGGCACACAAAATCTAGGACTTTGGTATCCTAAGAACATGTCTTTTAATCTAATTGGCTATTCCGATGTGGATTTTTCCGATAGTTGTATGGATAGGAAGAGTACGTCCAGTACTTGCCAATTCCTAGGAAATTGTCTCGTTTCTTAGTTTAGTAAGAAATAAAATTCAGTGGCTTTGTCCACCGCAGAAATCGAATATATGGCAGCCGCTTGTTGTTATGCGCAAGTTTTATGGATGAAACAAAAAATTCATCATTTGGGTGTGCATTTGAATAAGATTCCTATTAAGTTTGATAATACTTGTGCCATCAATTTATCAAAAAATCTTGTTCAACATTCTAGAAGTAAGCATATTGACATTAGACATCATTTTCTTAGAGATAATGTGTTAAGTGATAATGTTGTGCTTGAATTTGTTACTTACAATGATCAACTTGCAGATATTTTTACAAAACCTTTGAATGAGTAGCATTTAAATTTTGTTAAATGTGAATTAGGAATGATGAATAGTAGTGAATTTTAACAAGTTATCTTGATTAATTTATATGTTTTTATTTTTGAAATTTTTCTTTGTGTAGCGGTCACTACCCGTGGCCTTAAAGCCTTAATGTACCTTTTTACTCAAATTAGAGTAACGGCCACTACTCAAGATGTAGCGCTCATGATTCTGGGTAAATTTTCAGTTTTCTCTCTTCCCAGATTCACAGCAGTTACAAAAATTGGTAACGGCCGCTACATTTTCGCCAAAACCTTCCATGTCTCTTAATAGCTCCTGCTACTTTAGTAGCAACCGCTACTTAGCTTAGTAGCGCCCGCTACTTATTTTATATCAGCCGCTACTTAATTAAGTCGCAGCTGCTACAAACTAGTAACGGCTGCTTCTGCTGCTACGATTTAAAAAAAAAAATATTGCGGTTTTCTCTCATTTCTTCTAACCTAATCTCACTTTTCTCTTCTTTTTCTCTAAAAAACCCATTTTTTTGGCATTCTCCATAACCAAAATCAATCTTTTCATCTTTCAATTACACAAGCTCAATGAAAACCCTCATATGGAAAAGAGGTAAGAATTGAGAAATCCACTTCTGAAGAATCTTATTCCAGTTCTTCAGAAATAGAATCTTTGTCACCTCCTCCTCCTCCACCTCCATCTCATTCTCTAAAGGGAAAAGAGAAGGTTGGAGCCTCTTCTCAACCACCACCACTATAGAGAACCCCTGCTCCACCACCAACTGTCACTGCTACACCATAGACTGCCCCCGTTTCTCAGCCTTCTGATCATGAGCGTCTTCTAAACTCCTTAACTGAGGAAGAACGAAAAAGATTTACAGTCCTAACCTCCAATTGCAATATTCTTCCATCTAGGTATATAGATTGGGCAGCATTAGAAAAATTGGGGGCTTACTAGGCCTATTAAGGAAAAACTAGCATCTGTCTATTGGATAGTTATGTCCAATATCAACCATGTCTGTTACCCACTCTTAGTTCAAGAGTTTTTCTCAACTCTTGAGGTGAATATCACAACGGGTTCATCCTATAGTATAATGACATTTAAAATCCTAGGGTAACCCTATATCTTAAGCAGGTTGAGATTTACGGGTTTTCTAATCATGGGTTAGACAATTACCCTTATTCATTCATTGAGTCAGATTTTCGAAAAGAAATGAAGGGTTTAGATACCCCTTTTAACCCTAGAACCTGTAAAGCCACTAGCATTCATAGCCCCATGCTCAAAATCATTCATCACATTATAGCATATACTATAAATGCGCGAGGGACTAGTAATATAATACCCCAGAAGAAACCAAATAGACTACAATAAATGAGAATGTTGAGAAGTAGTTATTAGAAAGTGATAAGAATCAAAACCTATGAGAAGTTATGTAAACAGTTACTAAGGCTACAATGGAATAACTGTAAAATTTGAGGAATTAAGTAAATAAGATAGAATATATAGTATGATAGACATTAGACAGACTCAAGTTATAGAATAGATAGTATGACAAACATTAGACAGACTCAAGTGAGTTAAGTAATGAAAATTTATCAAATTAATAAGGTAAGAAGATCAGTTAAGAAATTCAGAGGAAAATACGGTACAGAGATTAAAGATTTTAGAGTAAGCAATTATAAAGATAGTGACGGACCATTAAAAAGACTGAGTCAGAGTTAATATTTGGATGTTTATAGTTGAAAAAAAAAATTAAATAGAAGGTCATTGGAAGTAATTAAAAATGAAGAAGCAAAGAATTAAAATGTTTAGAGAGGAAAACATGAATTTTGCTAAGTAAAAGGTGGTGAGACCCACCAAATCTATCCTTATTTTACTTAAATTGAAAAGTCAAAATTCCAACATATATATGCACGTGGTGGACCGGCCAAGTTTAGGAGAATGAAGCCAAGGTTTATTTGTGTTTGAACTTAAAAGAAATGCTAAGTCAAATTGACTTTACACATGTCAAAATACTATGAAACCAAAAGTTTTGATCTTATCTTTAAGAATTCTATTGTTATAGGTGTATAAATTAAGAGTAAGAAAACAAAAAAATTTATTTATTTGTATCTAGTGTGGGCCAGCCATAACATGGATATGGATAGAAAAAAAATTATTGTTTATTACATGCTGAGGAAATATGAACCAATTACATGTTAAAATTTTAAAGGAAAACTCAACATAATTCTAGAAGTTTGTAACAATTACCATCGAAAATTTATTTTTAGTGTTAGATTTTTTTGTATGGAACTCATATATAAGATAAGAAATAAGAATATAGGAGGGGATAGAAAACAAAATTCGGTGGAAAATTGAAGAGGAAAGAAAATTAGAGGAAGAGATGGAAGAAGAGAACAAAGGAGACAAAGAAAGAAGTCTTGACTATGGTAAATTATGTTACTTGATATTTGGTGAGTTTAAACTTATTTATGGATTGATTAATTTCTGAATTTATTGGATTAAGGAAACCTGATAATATATATGATTTTGATAAAAAAAATTAAAGTTTTAATTGGAGGTTATATGCTAGGAATTAGTTAGATAAGGTAAAGTTTGTTAAGTAGAAAATCTAGAAATTCGGATTCCAGTAGAGGTAGTAATTTATAGCTGGTATTCCGTAATTTTAATGTATGAATTTGAGGTTGGTCAAAACATAAAAGTTGTATATAATTATATCAATTATATTTCTACAAAATTAATTGATGAAATTTGAAGTGAAGAGAGAGTTATTAAGCAAAAATCTAGACTGACTCAAAACCAAAGTTTCAGAAAAATACTATTGTATTTTTATTATAGAGAATGTTAGAGATAGAACTAGAAGAAGCGTTCAAAATGAAATTTTTTTTGTATGTCTTATATAGAGGACTGTAAAAGGGTTTTACAATTATATTTGTGTTTTGAGAGATATTAAGCCATAAGTTTAATCTGCCCGAATTGACTGATAAACAGAACATAGGTAACAAAATTCTATTGATATGAGGACCTTAAAATCTAAATTAGGGAAAATGATAAACATAAAAAATATTTATTTATATGTAATATAAATTTATGTAAAATATTTTTGCAATTGGTTAATCATAGAATTAATTATATGCATGGTAATAGGGTCTATTCGGATAAAGATTTTAAGACAGTAGTTTAGATTTGAAAATTCACTAATAATTGTACAGTGAACCAAATAATATGAAATTTGAATGTGTTATAATGTCATATGTCTAGAGTAAATAGGAAAAATAATAAAAGTAATTAGATAAGTATAGGTTGAGGTATAAACAACGGAACAAAGTGTATCCATATGAAAGTTTCAGGGCTACAGGGTTGACAGTGAGAATAAGTTCAAGCTATCACCATATGATGTGTAGAACTTGAATATATCTGAATTTTGGATATGTTAGAGCTTAATGTTTAGTTTAAGTAGGAATAAGAATTGAAGAAATTAGATAAGTCTAGAGAGTGATATGGGTAAAGGAGCACAGGCTGTCAGTAGGGTTTTCTATAAAGATAAAATCTAAAAAATTGGGAATTCTTAGGAATTTCTTTAATATAAGTGTTGTTGATATAATTTTATATTAAATGGTATCTAAAATAAAATTAATTGAATATGTAGAGTCAATAAATGAATAAAGGAATTGAGGGTGATCATAAGTACTAAAGCAACAGACGAAGGAAAGTGGAATTTGAGATGTATAGAATAAGCAAAGTGTAACAGTGAAGTGCACAGTGAGGTGAGTAATGTATACATCATTATGCATATCCATATCTTGATTTGTTGAACCAATGAACATATTTCCTTCTTGATTAAATGTCACTTTGCTATTGTTAATCATCATTTGATCTTCCTCCAGATTGAAATCATCCATATCCATTGATTGTTATTAATATTGAAATGACTAATGTACTTGATTGACCATGTACCTAATTGCTTTTAAAAGAATGCTATTGTACTGTAATGATTCTAATGAATATCTGATATTGTTACTAAGTTTCATTGGACTATTTATATGTGAATTTGATAGAGCTACCTTACAGACGGGGTAGTGGGAAAGTACCATTGGCATTGTGCACAATGTTTTATTTACAATATTTACCCTAGCTAGGAAGGGACTTATCTTAGACATGTGGTTTGGCCTGCCTTGCGATCTCTTACATGTTAATGATATGTGTTAAAGTCCTAATATCTGTCACTTCTACATGTGAATATAAATGTGATACTTATACCAACCTTAGCCATATTTCTTACCATTGATATCCATTCTTTTATCTAGTACTATTTTTTATTGATATCATAGTTACTTGTTCCAAACTTCCAATGGTATTTGGTGTGCAATTAATTAGCCTTTGTCATGTAAATTTGACATACTGGTATTCATTCATTGTATTCATTGATACTTAACTTTCATTGATATACTTTGTTATTATGTACTCGTATCTCATGTTTAATGATGTATACATACTCACTGAGTATTTTAATACTCACCCGTGGTTTCTTTATTAATTTTTACAGGGAAGAAGTACAAGGAGCAGAATCCCAAGACATTTTTTTTCTCCGTACTTGGGACATTCGGACTCCAAATATAAATTTTCTTTTATGGAGTCAGTCAATTCATATTCTATAGATCTATGGGATATATTTTAGGGAAGTAGATAGTTTGTATAATTTGTGAATATATGTTAACTGTTACTGAATATGAAACGATAACTGGTGGGAAAAATGCATATGATTTGATATATGATAATGCATAAATATATACTGTCTTATGATGTGAAAATATATATAAATGTTTTACATGATTATGTGAATTGTGAAGTTTAGGGTATAAGGATGGCTAATTATTGGAAGTATAAAAATAATTTTTGTGCAGGCTGTGTAATTTTTGACAAACCCAATTTTGGATTGAGAATAGCATTAAAAATATAAAGGAGACTCTGTTGAAATTTCTGTAAAATTAATAGGTAATAAATGGAATTTGAATATTAATGCATAAGTTAAGAATGAATTATTGATAATTGGATTGTTAACGGGTTCTATGGGTATCCGATAACTTTAAGTGTACCCGTGTCCTAGGACCGTCGCGTTCCAAAGATGGGACATGATAAGTTACAGTGTGATTCTTAAATCTAACCTGTTTTATTTGTGGTGCATTGAGAAAGGGCACAAGTTGGCTTCTGATCGATGGTTTTGTGGATTACTTTGATTCGCTGTCAAAATGAAAGTTCGGCGATATAGTGATTGGACATTTAGTCACTAAAATTGCCATAAAATGAACCCGAGCCAATCCAAACCCTATGTTTAGGTTTGATCCCCCATCCACCTCTTACCAACCTTTGCATCATCTTCATGATGAATATAAATTTTTAGGTATGTAGGCTCTAGCTAAAATGTCAATTGTAGCTATAAACTGGGATGGGGAGTATGTCCTTAGGGAAACTATTGTGATTGGTCATTCGAATCATGAATCCGCCCTGGTTCCTCCTCCTCCAGCTTCTTCTTCTACTCATGCACCTTCATATCCTCTTGTAGCCTCAGCTTCTACAATTCCTCCTCCCATGGATGTGTCTCAATTGGCCTCGCTTATCACAGGTCATCTTGATTCTCTTGAGCAGGCAGTCTTCGCACGTATCTAGCGCTTGGATGATCGCATCAGCGACATTGCCACTACTCAGACTTCGATCAAGGGAGCAATTCATCGACTTCGTCGACAGCATCACGAGTTATATGCCAAGCTTGACGACACTAAAGTTGCTCCTTCCATAACTTCAAAATCCGGCAATGCAGTCTCTAGTCCAGCTGACGATATTCCAACAGCCAAACCTTCATCGTCAGATGTTTTTCCTGATGTGGCTGCCATTGGAGTTGAAGCAGCTGCTGCAGCAGAAGGGCCTCCAGCTGATCCTGCTTCTTAGGATCTTTGTTTTGTTCTTTGTTTTTTCTTTGTAATTCTATCAATTACTTTGTATTTTAGTACTTTTCATTTCAATAAATTTCTTTTTGATATATTGTTTTTGCAGTAATTGAAAATTTGACATATTGATTCTGTTCTTGAAATACTAAGTTGGAATATTGATGATTTATTGAGTTGATATATTGTTTTATGAGTTGAAATGTTGATGAAATGTTTAGTTGCAATGTTGATGATTTATAAATTGAAATGTTGCCATCATGTAGTCATTTTGCTGCTCTACTATTTTCTACTGCATTTTTTTATCAACAAAAACCCCTCTTGAGATGTTGTCTATTCAATTGACAATTGCTAGCTTTATTTGTTCTAGTTTTTGCACCTATTGCACTCATTTTGATGATTCTATCTTAAAAAACCTTATTTTTCTGTCTTTTTCTTCTACCATGCTGCATATTTTTGACAGAAAATGTCACAACCCATTTTCGGATCGCGACGGTCCTAGGATGCAGGAGATGCTAATGGCAACCGGCACCCGTAGAACCCATTATCACATGTAAGATCTATAACCATTAATTAATTATTCATTTTACTTAATTACCATTCATTCTGTCATTCTGTAATTCTTTCTATAATCTAGTACAATTGGCTATAACAGTCATTATAACATGTCATATGATCATCATATGCCATAAAGTGTCATCACATACATATACATATTCATATCCTAACTATCCCATACATACCCCATGGAGCAGCTAGAACATGAACACCAAAAACATAGAATATGCAATATTTACATGAAATGACAGTAAGAAGAAATCCTCGGATGTCCGAAGATGGGATTCTGCAATTTACTCCTCTCCTGAAATGGTAAACAAAGCAAAGATTGAGTATATAAGATACTCAGTGAATCTATATGCATCACCAATAAATATAATGGTTAACAGATGGAAGAATGATGTCAATAGCTCAATGTGAACAATTTACAGAATCAGTTACAGAAGGTAATAGGATAGTCAATAAGTATATCATAGGCTCGATATAATATGGAGAGATAGATAAAGGGATGGACTATATGTAATCATACAATCTCCAGTAGTATCAGTATGGACTATATGCGAATAGGACCATAACCCTTCTCAGCTAGGGCATCAGTAATACAATATGCACATCGCCGACTGTATATTCCCACTACCTTGTCGGAGAGGTAGCTCTGTCAAGCCACATTAGGATCAATATAAGAAAGAAACATATCAATGGACACCATTATGCAAGAATGGTATTGTGAACACTCATTTTTTACACCCTCAGACTCACATCAACACGAACGGCATTCCCCGGAACCAAGCCAGCGCTCGGAGAGACTCGGAACGGCCTTAGAACGAAGCTGGAGCGCAGGTGCCACCCTCCAGGCTTGGCATTGCCGCCAGAAGGGGGTGGCGGCACTGCCACCCCTTCTGGGTGGCAGCCGCCAAGCCCAGGAATGCCCTGCTGCGGCGCCGCCCTCCTTCATACCCTGTGCCGCCAAGGCACTATGGCGGCGCCGCCACCCCCTTCTGGCGGCAACAGCTCTTCTTGCCGGAGGCAGCGATGTTCTGCACTTGATTTCTTCCGAATCCCACATCGAAAAATGATGGGATTCGACCCCTAAGCTCCTATTATAAATAGAGAGCCTCCCCCCACCTTCCAAAGACACAAAAACACAGAGTGACATACAGAAACACTACAAGACTCGCGAAAGCAAGGAAAAAAGGCCAAGAAATCATTTTCATCACTAGATTTCGCCTTTTTTCCCATCCAAGTGATATTTTCTTCTTTAGCTCTCTTCGATTTAAAAGAGTTGCTATTAGGGGCGTATTAAGCCTCTCAGTTCAATCTTTCCTCGAAGCAAGGTCCCTCCGCCGGTTCGCTTTATTAAGAGCTAAGAAGACATCCCGACTCATCGCCTCGAGGCGCCATCCGATCCAAGGTGGAACTCTGATCTGGAAGAGCACTCCGCCCTCCAGCATCCCTCGAAGCTAGGGCCAAGGTACGTTTTCTAACTCATCTTCTTTATTTTGGTAGAGCATTAAAATAAAGAATCAAAACATGATAAATTGGGCATAAAATCAACCCTCCTTCGCGAGAAGGAAGAACTCCATGGGTTTTGATTCCCATTCGACGGGATATGCAGGCAAGCTGTATGAAAGCTTCAAATCCAAAAACGATGAAAATTGTCTCCTTTCTTTTAATTGCTTTACTTGATTATATTGTTCATCCATTTAATTACTTGCTCATACATCTTATATGTCATTCTTTAATTGTTCATGAAAATCATTTTAAATCAAGGTTAAAATTGAAAGCCAAGTTCAATCGAAAACCTAGTCCTCGAATCCTCTTTGGTTTCAAGGACTAGTGCACTTTTTCCTTTGGGATAAGATTGGAGTCAAAATGGGTTTTTACCTTAAATTTTCCCTACAAAAATAACTTAAGGTGGCGACTTCAAAACATTAAAATCGATTTCAAATAAAAGGCGCTAA
>CANXYC011032557.1:0-16920 GCA_948193065.1 Aleurites moluccanus | reverse complement strand
TATATATATATATATATATATATATATATATATATATATATATTGATTTGAGTAAATTTTATATATATATATATATATTGATTTGAGTAAATTTTAATTGAAATTTATAAAAATATAGATATTAAAAAATAATAATGTGTCTTCATATTATGTTTGACATGATCTCATATGAATTTAATTTTTAAAAAAACTATTTTAATTGAAAAAATGTAACTGTTGAAATATTTTATTACAAGAAAAAAATTCAAACATCAAAATGAAAATAAATTAAACCAAAATGTTTTTGCATACATCACATATATAGAGTTATTTCATACAATAAAATAATTAGTGATAAAATATTTTAAATAATATAATTTTTTATTTATCCATATATCATTGTACCGAATATAAACTAATGCAATTTTATATATACTGATTTTATTTATCTTTAACAACAACTTTCCATTAAAGAAGAAAAAAAAAATTAAAGAAGAGACAAATCTAAATATGCTTTTGGCGGGAGACATATCGAACCCAAAAGAGTTTGTCGCCATTCTCAAATCACAAATTTTTTCTTTTTTTTTTAAAGAAAATAATGGCGGTCTATGGTAATTAATGCGGATCATCCGCCACTTGCCTTTTTTAAATTAGTGTGGGACCCTGTTACCACTCAACCATCGCGCCAACTAGGATTACTTGTCCTAGTGGATCCCTAATAGTAGTCCCACGTGTCCTCCGTCTTCTTCCCCCATCCCAACTGCCAAAGTGTCTAACTTCTTATTGTCGTCGTTTTCGTAATGGCCCAATAATAATTCTCTTTTTGGATCCATTTTTTCATTTGACCAATATTCGAGTTTTTTACTATAAACAAATTAAATTGAAGAGAAAGAGAATATTTAAATTAAATTTTTATATTTAAGACCAAAGTTTCATAATAAATTATAAATTTTTTTTGTGTAAATAAATTTTATTTAATTTATCAATTATTAATTCATATATTTCATATTTAATGTAAATAAAAATTTACTTAAAATTATATTTCACCAAATTTTTTTTAGTGAATTTTATCTATTATATCGGATTATAGACAGAAGCAAAAGTAATTTAGGGGTGCATGATCTCTAAATTTTTTAAAATTATTTTTTATACTTATATATATTAAAAATAATTATGAAAAAAAAGTTAAAATTTACAATATTAATATAAAAATTTTAAAATTTTTAATATTATTATTATATTATAAAGTATTTATTTATATATAAATATAATAACACATTAGTGACAAATAAAATCTTAAAATTTAAAATAATTTATATATGTATTAAGAAATAACTCTAATTTGACAAAGCATACTATGTCTTATGAAGTAAATATGAGGTATTTTATTATTGGAAGATCCAACTGGATTACAATTGCCTCTCTTAGTCTTACTCATTATACTTATTAGAGCCAATTTGCTATTGATTATGAATTATTTAAATTAATTAATGGTTAATAAATCTTCAAAAAATCAGTTTTGAAGAAAGATTGTTGAACGTATGCAACACATTAGCACGTGCATTGTCAACACAACAACAGGCTGGGCAATGTTGTTTTTTTTCTTTCTTATTTTCTTCTATTATTATTATTATTTTTTAGTATTGGAGATGAAGAATCAATTCTGAATCTTGTATTTAAGAAATATGTATTACAGCTAGATTATATTTCGGTGTGCCGCAACAATTCTTTTTAATATAATTGTTATGATTAGAATAATTACATTTTTCTTTAAAAAATATTTTCTTAAATATAAAAATTAAGTTAAAAAGTATGCATTAAATTTAAATAAAAAATTTAGTCGTAAGTTTATTCAAATATATGCCTGACCATCTGTGGAAAGAAATTAGAATGTGCTAAAAATGGATATAAAATAAAATTTTAAAAAATGAAATATAAATATAAAGAATTTGATTTTTATATTTAAATAATTTAAATATAGGTGAGACAATATATAATAATGGTCTAAATGTCTAGGCTTGGAAATCTTGTAATTAATAACAATTTAAATTTAAATTTTATCAATATTAAATTATTTTTTTAATTAAAAAACAAAGAGATTAACATATATTAACATGTAATTTTTCTTTCATCTCCGTGGGATTAAATCTTTAATGAAATCATGTAGTTTCATTCTAAGAAAAAATATAATTTTTTTTTTATGATCAAATGATATAATAGTCTGTTTTCACTCATTAGTTAATTCAAATTAATTCAAAAAAAAATTAACCGAAATTACAGATTAATTAATTGAACATTACTATTTTGATTGCTTATATTGCTATTGTCACATCTAATTAATGAGATAAAATATATTTATCAGGCTGTGATAATAATAATATAGACTGTGAAAATAATAATATACTTAATTAATTTATATTTAAGTAATTCTTCTTTAAAAAATAATGGTGTGACCTTGTATGATAAATCCCAATAACTAGAGCATTAATTAATTAATTTTTGAAATGATATTCCTTAATTAATTAGTTAATTAATTATTGGACTTGTATAATAAATCCCAATAACTAGGGTATTAATTATTGAACTTGTATGATAAATCCCAAAAATTAGGGCATTAATTAGTAATTTTTTTTAAATGGCATTCCTTAATTAATTAGTTAATTAATTATTGAACTTGTATTATAAATCCCAATAACTAGGTCATTAATTAGTTAATTATTATTTTTTGAAATGGCATTCTTTAATTAATTACTTAATTATCTAATAATTAAGAAAGTTATAAATAGATTGTGCATCAAGGGACTTGGGTATAAAATATTATAGCATGATAGTTGTTGGATCAACCTAAGGGTATTCTATTTTGAAGATCATTGTATGCATGCTAATTAATTTAATATGATTGATTAATAAATCAATCAATTAACAAAATAGAATCATTATTCTATAATATAGAATTCTGATACTAATTAAATGTCATTGATATTAATCTTAAACAAGAAGATTAGATGGGATCTATTTATGATTTAAAATATTGATAATGCATATTGTTGTATCTTAACATGCATGTAATATTGACTTTATTCTTTTTAGGCAGAAAATTAAACAAAGACCAATCAATTACGTACATTTTCTTTTAATAACATGTTTATATGATAAATCATGTTATTTTTATTTAATTTTTAAAATATTCAAATTTAATTTATTTTAATTAATTTGAAATTATATATTGAAATATACTTATATTATATTTTACACATATAGTATATATATTTAATTTGATTCTTTTTATTTTTATAAATTTGACTCCAAAATTTAAATTTAAAATTTTTACAATATTATTAAATCAGAAGTACAATGTTATTGCTTTGAGCAAGTTAAATATGTTAAGAAATATCTTTATTACTACTTGCTTATTTGAAATAAAGTTATAAAAGACCTGTTTTATAGGAGTCAATTACGATAGTGATTTTTGTTGAGATAGTGATTAAGGTTATTGCTATTTTTATAGTTCTGTTGCAATTTCTTTATTGATGTACTACTTATTTAAAGGCTTTTGTGCCTAAGTCAATAATCAGAGAATGCAAAAATACTTGTTCCTCTATTTTACTCTTTAACTTAATTCTTTACTAATTAGCATCACTGGTTCGTACAGTGGTATCAGAGCCACATATATAAAAAAAAAAGTTTAAGTGTTCAAAGTGAGGTTGTGAGTCTTGTGAGTTAAACACGAGACTCATAGTGAGGTACAAAAATTGAGGGTAAGAAGAGAGTATATGCAGTAGCTTGTTTATTTTTGCAGTAACAATCTTCATTCAAGCTACCTTTATCAAAAGCAAAGGAGATTATATTACTATAACAGCAGTGACGGCTGCAAAAAATTTTGTACAACTAACTATTCCTCGCTTTGATGGTCATTATGATCATTGGAGCGTGTTGATAAAAAATTTCTTGAGATGTAAAGAGTATTGGAATGTGGTTGAATATGGTGTAACAACACTTGCAGCTAGTGTGACATTGACAGATACGAAAATAACAGAGATGGAAGGATTGAAGTTAAAAGATTTAAAATCAAAGAATTACCTATCCCAGGCCATTGATCGATCTATCCTACAAACAATTCTCTGCAAAGAAACTTTCAAGAATATTTGGGATTCAATGAAGAAAAAATATCAAGGCTCTTCAAGCCTTAAAAAGGAATTTTGAGACTCTACAAATAAAAGATGGTGAATCTATTACCAATTATTGTGTAAGGGCTATGGGAGTAGCGAACAAAATGCGTTTTCATGGTGAGAAGATGGAAAATATTGCTATTGTTAAGAAAATATTGCATTCTTTGGCACCAAAGTATGATTATATTGTCTGCACAATCGAAGAATCCAAGGATATAAATTCACTTTCACTTGATGAACTCCAAAGTTCCTTATTAGTCCACGAGTAAAAGATAAATAGAGGTTCAACTTCATATGAACAAGCTTTAAAGGCTTGTAACTTTACACATTTCCCAAATGCTAGAGATAGAGGTCGAGGAAGAGGAGGCGGAGGCAATAGAGATGGAAGCAGACAAAATCAAAATTATCAAAATTTCAAAGCCGATAATGATCAATCTCAATGCAAAGGCAGAGGATGAGAAAAAAAAATTTGATAAATCCACAGTAGAGTGCTTTAGATATCATAAATTCGGTCATTATCATTGTGAATATTTTACTAAATTGCCTCACGACAAAGAAAAGGGAAAGAAATCAAATTTTGTTGAAAAGAAGGAAAAAGAAACTTTGTTGATAGCCATTAATATCAATAAGAAAACTAAATCAGATGTGTGGTATGTGGATACAGGCTGCAACAATCACATGTGCTGAAGTAAGTCTTTTTTTTTTTCCTTATTTAAATGAAGGCTTTAGTTCTACTGTGAGTTTTGGAGATTGTTCTACTGTGAATTTAATGGGAAAATGTGATATTAATATTAGAACCAAGAATGGTTTTATAGAAACAATTTTCAATGTCTTTTATGTTCCTGATTTGAAAAGTAATTTGTTAAGTGTCGGTCAATTATAAGAAAAATGTTATGTAATAACTATTCAGAAGGACACTTATGAGATATATGATCCTGCAAGTGGAGGTATAGTTATTGTTCAAGTGAGTTCAAACAGGTTGTTTCCATTGAAAATTGAAACTACCCAACATTGGTTAATGGTTAAAGTTAAAGATCCTTCATGGCTTTGGCATTTTCACTGCGGTCACTTGAATTTTGGTGGATTAAAAACTCTCTAACAAAAAAGTATCGCTACTCAAGTTTGTGAAGAATGTGTTGTTAGCAAACAACATCGTTCTCAATTCCCTCAAGGAAAGTCATGGAGAGCAAAAAATATCCTGGAGCTGATTCATTCTGACATTTATGGCCTGATAAATTCATCTTCTAATGGAGGTAAAAGATATTTACTTAACTTCATTGATGATTATACTCGAAAAACTTGGATATATTTTTTGCATGAGAAATTAGAAGCTTTTTGTTCATTAAAAGTTTCATGGCGCATGTTGAAAATGAAACAGGAAAAACCATTAAAACTCTCTGCACTTATCGTGGTGGAGAATACTACTCAAAAGAATTTGAAGGCTTTTGTGATGATCATGGTATTTGAAAGGAACACACAACTGCATATACACCACAACAGAATGGTGTCTCAGAGAGGAAAAATAGAACCATCCTTAACATAGTGAGAAGCTTGTTAGCAAGAGGGAATATCCCAAAAGTTTTTTGGCCAGAGGCAGTAAATTAGAGTATTCATGTGCTGAATAGAAGTCCTACTTTTTATGTTCAAAACATGACACCTGAAGAGGCTTGGAGTGGGCAAAACTAGATGTAGATCACTTTAGAATTTTTGGTTGCATTGCTTATGCACATGTTCCAGATGAGAAAAGGAAGAAACTTGATAACAAGGGTAAAAATGTATTTTTCTTGGCATAAATGAAGCTTCCAAAGCATATAAATTGTCACCAGTAGAGATGTAATTTTTGAAGAGGAAAAAACTTGGGATTGGAATAAAATGAGTTCAAGGCAACAACATATTCCAGTCTTTTTTATGGTGAAAATGAAGAAGAAATGCATAATCACTCACAACAACAAATATTAAATGAAGCTCCAACTGTCGCTGAAACTTCGTCAACAATAGGAGAATCAACTGATACGACAAACGAATCATGCCTTCGCCGTGTTCGAAAAAGGCCTACATGGATGACAGATTACGAGGTAACAGGAATTGATAAATTTGAAAATCTAATCACTCACTTTGCTTTTCTTTCAGATTGTGATCCCATTACATTTCAAGAAGCTGTTAAAGATACAAAATGGCAAAAGACTATGGATGAGGAGATCAAATCAGTAGACAAAAACAATACTTGAGAGCTGCCATATCTTCCAAAGGAACAAAAATTGATTGGTGTTAAATGAGTTTATAAAACAAAGCTAAAGGAAGATGGCATTATATGGACTGAAACAAGCACCGAGAGCCTGGTACAGTCGTATAGATGCTTACTTTGTAAAAAGTTTTCTTAAATATCCCTATTAGCACACACTCTACATTAAATTTTGAGATAATAAAAAGATGCTAATTGTGTGTTTATATGTTGATGATCTTATTTATACCAGTAATGATATAGCTATGTTTGATAATTTTAAGAAATTAATTATGACTGAATTTAATATGACAGATTTGGGGTTGATGCACTATTTCCTTGGTATTGAAGTAGTGCAATCATCTACTGGTATCTTTATTTCACAAAAAAAAATATGTTCTGAAAATTTTAAAAAGATTTAGAATGAAGGATTGCAATTCAGTCTTAACACCAACTGAACCTACTTTAAAGCTTACAAAAAATGAAACAGGAAAAAAGGTGGATGCTACTCTTTACAATCAAATTGTAGGGAGTCTAATGTAATTGACATTAACAATACCATATATTATGCATGATGTCAGTTTAATCAGTAGATACATGGATAACCCAACTGAAGTTCATCTCCTAGCTGCAAAGAGAATATTTTGCTATTTGAAAGGTACTGTTGATTTTAGAATTCTGTATAAACCTAACGAAAAGTCAAGTTTAATTGGTTTTCAAATAGTGATTATGCAGGAGACCTCGATGATAGAAAGAGTATATCTGAGTTTGTATTCATGTTAAATTCTGGAGCAATCACATGGTCATCTAAGAAGCAATAAATAGTCACTTTGTTAACTACTGAAGCTGAGTTTGTTGCTGCAGCATCAAGTTCATGTCAAGCTATTTAGATAAAAAGCTACTTGAGTTTCTACACAATTAACAACAGAATGCAACTCTAATTTATTGTGATAATATTTATACAATTAAGCTTTCTAAAAATCTGGTTTTACACGAGATAAGCAAGCATATCGATGTGAGGTTTCACATCCTCCGTGATTTATATAAAGAATGTGTTATTGATTTGGTATTTTGTAAAAATGAAGAATAGATTGCAGATATTATGACTAAGCCCCTCAAGCCTGTTGTGTTTTTAAAACTTCGAAGTATGCTTGGAATATGTTCTGCAAAGGATGTTATTTAAAGGAGGACAATAGAAAGTGTCACATTTTTTTTTCTTTAAACTGATTACTACATATATCAGTTTAAGGGAGGGTGTTAAGAATTATCTTTATTTACTACTTGCTTATTTGAAATAAAGTTATAGAAGATCTATTCTATAGGAGTCAGTTACGATAGTGATTTTTGTTGAGATAGTGATTAAGGTTGTTGTTGGACTCCTTTGATTTGATGTTGATTTTGATGACAATAAAACATATTAATGTATTAATTATGCTAATAAATTTATTTAAGTTTATCAAGGCATGAAAAATCATGACCAATGATTATTCATAGGTTTAACACAATTTGATAGGGTGCATGTGCTAAGGGGAACATATTTGAAAAATACAACAAATTAGAATTCAAGTTGCAGGTTAAAGAAAAGTAGCAGCCGCTAGTAAGTAAGTCGCAGTCGCTGCACAGTATTCACGATCATAAAATTCAAATTCAAAAGGTCTAAAAGCTCAGGGATCAGAGTGAGCAAAAGAATAGAGCCCGTTACTTTGATATGGCGCCCGCTAACAAGTAAGTAGCAGCCACTACCTATTATTCATAGCCGTTACATTTAATCCAGAAGATCCAGTAGCTTGAGTCTAAAAGTGTAGCCCCCGCTACTAAGGATGTAGCGCCCGCTACTTAAATAAGTAGCCCCCCACTACTTTTGTGTAGCACCCGCTACTCTGAAAAATCAAACGTAAAAACTAGCTGTTAGAAAAGTTATCAACAAAAAATTTTAGCATTAAATGAAGCCAAATAACTATATTTCATCCAAGGTTATAAATATGAGTTGGTGAGAAGTTAAAAAAGAATAATAATAATTCAAAACTTATTATTGAGATATTACACCAAATTATTCATATTTATGGCTTGAAAAACTTATTTATTATTAAACTATTTTTGTAAGCCATTAATTATAAATCTTTGAGTTGGTTAAGATTTATTGATTGTTTGAGAGTTAGAAAAAAGTTAAAGAAGATTTTTCTTCTTCTCATCTCTTGTAATTCTTAAGAGTTTGAATGTGACCCTTAGTAAAATACTTGTATAGGTTTGAGTATGAGTTTTTGATAAAACACTTGTGAAAGTTTGAAGTGTGAGTCTTTGAAAATATTTTGTAAGGTTTAAGTGTGAGCCTAAACAGTTGGGTTTGATCTTATACCCGAAAAAGGATCAAGAAAAATACTCAAGTGAGATATTGGAAAGTGGACGTAGGCAAATATTGACCGAACCACTATAAAATTTCTGTGCTTAATTTTTTTCTTCCTTATTTCATCTTATTAATTTTTAATTTACCCTTAATTTATCATTTCAATCAATTTATCCCTCTTTATTGTGAAAGAAACTTTTAGTTGTGGCTAATTTTATGATTCTATTGCAATTTTTTTATTAATGTACTGCTTATTTAAGGGCTTTTGTGCCTAACTCAATAATCAGAGAATAAAAATTCCTCTGTTTTACTCTTCAACTCAATACTTTTCCACTTAGCATCACTAGTTCGTACAAAATATATAATTATATGAGTGGAATTTGCATATGCATTTTTTTAATATTCTTGTAAAATTTTTAATAACCTACTTAATTCAAACCCAACCCAAATATTATTTAAAGTAGTTTTTCTAACGAGTGTCGTAAGAGCACTCATTAAAAGCAGTTATTTTAAATAATATAATAAATAAATTTAAAAATAAAATAAATGAGTGAAAAATAAAAATTCTGACTTATCACTTACAATAGTAATGATTGTAATAAAATACAATTTTATCAATAATTATTTTTTTTATTTAGCTCATTTTTTATATTAATTTATTTACATTTATCTGAAATAATGGTTTTATAACTATATTAATCGCTTTTAATAAATATCCTTAAGATACTCGTTAAAAAAATCAATTTTTTAAATATAAAAAACTTATGGCAAATAAATATGAAAAAGATGTGAAAAGAAATAAAATTCAGAAAAAAAAAATTAATGGAAAAGTATGTTACCCTAAGGAGAAGGGCTTTAGGAGAGCCAAAAAATAAAATGAATGGTTAGATGGAATGTCTTAATCCCAATGCATTTGGCTTTTAGCTTTTGGTAATTGACCACAATTTATAATATATAGCAATTCCCATGTTTCCAAAACCCTACTATTTTAAATTGCTTTACCTTTAGCAAAGTCACTATCTTTCTAGTTGCTAGGCTTCTTTTGTAAATTAACCAACAACATGCATCATTCTTCCCTTATTATCACTTACATATTAAGAGCAAATTGCCACCCCTCACTATTTTTAATTAACATATAATTATGCAAATATGCAATGTTTTCTTACAATCTTATTGATTTGAATTTATGTATGTGATTTGAACTTAAAAATTAGAAGTCTCCTTATCAACATTCTTATTTGTTATGTTTCTATTATCTCCTTGGATTCAAAGGCGGAACTACTGCTAAGTAAGGGGTACGTGCCTCTTAATTTTAAAATATTTTTATAAAAAATTATTATTTAGTCTTTATAATTTATAAAATTACTAAAATGATCATTTTATTTTAAAAATTAATTTTTTTTATCTCTAATAAAGTATTATTTAATCATAAATTCTTCCAATTTTTCTTTTTTATCCTTTAATTTCAAAATTTTTAAAAAATTACTGTTCAACTCCTGAAATTAATTAAAATTAATAAAAATAATTCTTTTATTTTGAAAAATTAATTTTTTAGTCCTTAATTCATAATGTTATTTCTCAAAATTTTTGGATCATTCTTTAAATGTGAGAGGGTGTCCCTCTTCCCGAAAATCCAGCTTTCATTCTTACTTGGATTGGATGTATTTAAATGTTTGAATATTAAATATACATTTTGAAAACTTTAGACAATAACTAAATATATGAAAAAATTATTCGGTTGAAATTGAAATAAATTATAAAGAGTCAACGAGACTTTAATATACTAATATACCAGAACTGAGAACCTGAGACCTTGAAGGATCTCAGTTTCAAGTTTAAGCTATATTTGTAGTATTTGATATAATTATTAAAAAGAAATAAGAAAGTTCAGTTCAGTTTAGTTTTTTCTTTTTTTTTTCATGTAAATATATATCCCTTGAAAAATTGGGTTGAAGGCCAAAATGGGTATATACTTGGGCTGGGCTTCTTAAGTGCTAATTTTGTTTCCGTTCAGGAAAGTGACGTTCTGAAAGTTGAATTGTCTAATTGAGATTTTATCTAATTAAAATTTTGTGAATTGAGATTTTCATATTAATTTAAAAATATTTAATTAAAATTATATTTAAAAAATAAATTTTAATCTAAATTTATTTTTAATATTAACATCTAAATACTTATCACTTATTGTTTTTAATTACTACAATAAAATTAAAGGATTTTGAATTTTCATTACATGCCGTGTGGATTAAAAATTGGGGAAGAAAATAATCAAAATATAGTAGTTTGACATTAAAATATTATTTAAATATTATTAAATTATTTTCTTAAAAATTATATTTATTTACTTGACTCGTGATATCATCTTAATGATAAATAAAAAATAGAAAATTATAGAAAATTAATTTATCAAGTATATAAAAATATTTATAAAAATATAAATTAAATAAAAATTATGATAAAAACTTGCACAAAAAGTCGAAGGGTGATCCACCGCTAGTATTTTATAAGGCCCAATACACCTTTTATTCCAGCCTTTTTTTTTTTTCTTAAAGACAGTTATATTAACATAAATAAAAGAATAAGAAAACATTTTTGTTATTTAATAATTATAGAACTGCAACCTATAATATATTTATTTATACAATAAATATGTAATTAACCAAATTTCCAAGTAGAACAGAACCAACAAATTTAGGTTGGGTTATTAATTATAAATATTATCATTTATCATTTATATTTTATTAATAAAAATATAATTTTAGTTTTTATATATAGTTAATATTAATAATAAAAATTATTATCTCCTAAAAATCCAACATTGTGCAAACCTGTACGTTCCATTTGGAATAAAATTGATCATGAAATTGAGTCTTAAAATTAAAATTAAAGAGCTCAATTTTAATTTTAATGTTTGAAAATCTATTTAAAATTAGAATTAAAATTTTACTTTATAATTTTATAAGATTTTAATATAATTAAAAAAATTAATTTTATAATTTTTAACCCAACTTTTAAGAATTATAATTTCATCATTTAAGTATAGCCCTCCGCTGCCATCTTTATAGTGGTGATGTCTTACCAAGTACACCATGAAGGTTTGAGAGTGTTATTGTGTTAAAAATATAAAAATTATTGTTATGTTAATTTTTTAGAATTCAAAAATATTTTATGTAAATTTTTAAAAATCATAATATTATAGTATTTATTATAATGAATCTAACGATATATTTTTTTGTATGAAATAAATATCAAATAGATTTAAAAATATACATTAGAAGTATATTAAATTTAGACTATTAGATTTTAACGCTCTAGATTTAGCATATTTATATTGTATTTTTAAATCCATTTAATTTTTATTTCATACAAAAATAAATCATTAGATTCGTTATAATTTTTAAAAATTTTTACAAAAAATTTTAAACTCTAAAAAATTAACACAGCAAAAATTATTATATTTTTTATACATCAAACCCTCAATTCCACCGTTTCTGCCGCTGTCACTGCTATGATTATTGCTACTGTCATTACCATTACCACCAATTTTTAAGTAATTTTAATTTTTAAATATAAATATATATGTGATTCAAACGTTGTAACTCAATTATAATTCTAGCATAATTATAATTGAAATTGAAATTTTGACAATTTAACAATCCAAACAGGACCTTGTAGATAAAACGTTATTCAGCTTGGAATGTGATCGACTTCAAAACGTAGTTGGGCTTGACTTGGATTAAAGATTGTTTACTGAACCAACATCTAATGAGTTTGGGCCAAAATTGGACGTTGATTAGTTTAATATGTTATGTGAAAACTGATCCGCATTATTAATTTACATTTTTTTTTAAAGAATACAAATTTACATTTAAATAAAAAAAATATCTTTATATTTTGTTCATGACTTTAAATTTTAATATTAATTTCAGTATATTCTAAAAATAAAATTAAGATTTTAGTCCATTTCTTGCTCCAAAAATTATTATTATTCTTTTATCTAGCTTATATTAAAAAAAAAAGAGCAGTGTAATTCTTGATTTAATATTTTTATTTTTTATAATTAATTTTTTCAAATAAAAAATCCAAATCATTATTTCCAGTACTCTTGGGAAGTGACGAATTATGAATATTAAGTTACTAGAGGAGATTCTTAGTCTTGTTAAAATCCAAACAAAATAAATATTCCAACAAACAACTGATTCATCCAATTGACGACAACTGATAATGGTTGCATTATAAAGCTTCATAGACAAATTAGACTTTAATATGTTAAGTTCTTGTCACTTGAGATTGTTCTTTTTCTGTTTCTGTTTTTGTCTTTTTACTGATTTGCTATTTGTTTTAGCTTCAGCTTATTGATTTCATTTAAGTTTCAACAATATCAATTGAATTTGTACATGCATATATAATGTATCATCTCACTTTTTTTCTTTTATCCTTTTTTGAACTTCAATGGGATAGCCGTGGTGGTTGATAATATAAAGAAGTAACTGATAATCCAATAAAAATGGATGTTTGGTAAAAATTTTGATATAATTATTAGTTTTTTGGTTTTCAATAGCTACATCAAATTCGTTTAGTTAATTATAACTGTTAGCTGTTGGATTACATCAAATTCGTTTAGTTAATTATAACTGTTAGCTGTTGGATAACAGATAAAAAGTCAAATAGTTGTGATTTATAAAAATTTTAATTTGAATTTTTTTAAAAAAAATTCATACTTATTTAAATAAAAAAACTAAATTATCATTTTAAAATAATATTTAAATAAAAAAATAAATATTAATATGTATCATTAATATTCATTAAATATATTAATAATTAATAGTGAATAATAATTTTATCATATATAATTTTATCATACTTACAATAATTAATTATTAAATAATAGTTACAACTATCAGTTAACAGTTGTTAACTATAACAGTTATAAATAATAGCTAATAATTAACAACTGTTAATTAAAACAGTTAAATTAAATGAACCTAAAATTGATTATAAATATAAGATTAAAGCAGGTGTGGAAAAAAGCTAAGATGCATTGCTGCTTTACCTACAGCCATATTTCTTCTAGCTTATTGTGTAGAATCGTCTTTGAAACAGGAAAATTTCTTGGGGGTCCATATATGAAGTTGTTAAATGTATGCAGTAGTTTAATCTTCATATATACTCCAGGTATTAAGAAGAAAATAAACAGATTAATCATTTTTTTTCACATTAAAATTTATACAAACTAATACGTATACTACTTTTTTATTATCACACACAAAATTTATCTTATTTATAAATAATTAACAATAGTATTTTCTATTTCATATTTTTTTTATACAATTTTCTTTTGTTCATTTATTTTTAATGTGGGGTTAGATGTTATTGTTATTTTTTCTAATCACAAGTCTTTTCATATAATTTCATGATTGATTTAATTAGCATACTATCAATCTGTATGATTCATGTGTTAGTAATTTACCAACTCAAATTATAATTAAAAAAAAAAAAAACAAAGAAGCTAATATTTTGATAGATGTTTAATTTGAATAGGTTTAGATTTACATAAACTCTTAGGCCATTATGATTCATGCTGGCACCGGAGACCCTTATGACGAAATAATGTTTTAAAGACTTTGTAAGAAAATACATTCGTGGAGATGATACCATATTTCAACCTAAAATTGAAAGGCAATGAATTTATTAATTATTTATAATTATATATCTCTCACTAAATCTATATATTTGTAATATGAAATTTTATTTATAATTGAAATTTCAACAATCTTCCCTTCAAATATAAGAGAGACAACGGACATAGACTCTCTTTAAACGAAAGTCTCATAAGCTTTTTTTTATTATTATTTTTTTATTTGAGTATATGGCTACATCAATTGATTTGGGCTCATCAAGAGTAACTTTGCTCTTTCATGTAGAGGAAACATCTATCGAATTTAACTGCCGTTTTTATACTCGTCCTGCTAAATTATTGGTTCTGATATTATTAAATTACTTGTTTATATTAAAAAACCCGATTTCTTAGAAGATCTATTTTATGAGTTTAGTAAAAGAATATATTTCTAAACCTAATTTCTCACTTCAATCCAAAATTTTGAGATAATAAATTTATAAGTCCTTCATATTTATATATCTCTCATTAAACACATTTATTTTTAATGTAAAATTTCACTCATATTTGAAATTCCAACAATTCACTCGATTTTAAAACAAAATGAAATTTTTAATAAGATTTTATTAACTTATGATTTAATTGATAAGTAGAAATATTATACATCAATATAGTTGTTTTGAATTAATGCTAAAATGAAATATAAAATATTTAAAAATTAATATAATCTACTTTTAAATAAAGAACACATTGATCAATGATTTTTATATTAATTATATATAAAAATCATTAAAAAACATAATTATATCAACACCAACGTAATTCTCTGGCTCCCAATCTAGTTGTTATATTAAAATATATTTTCTTCCACGAAGAATACAACAAATGTTATGTATTAAAAAAAAAAAAAAAGTAAAACTGCAGGCTGAAATATAATTTAACAATAAATTTAGGATGAATTTGTTATATATACATAGCTTGTATAAAACTATTTGAGAAAGGAATATACTTATCCCACATTGAAAGTTTATGAAACTTTCAAGTGGTATATAAAGAATAAATGAGCTTAATAAATCAAATAGAAGATGGAGGGAATTATTGGAGGGAAATCAAAATTTAGCCTTTAATAATTAATCTAATGATGTGCGTGTGTGTAACCTCTGTCTGATTATTATTTATTTAATTCATTACAAATATTTTGGATAAAGAATCAGACAAAGGAAAATATTCAAACATTGTGACTGTTTGAATGGAGACAGAGGAAACTGTTTTAAGCAATTATTGATTTGAATTCAAATATTTTGTGTGTTTGAAAGGGTGTTTTAAAGTTTATAAAAATAGACTTATGCATGTCAAGATATATTAACTTCTTCTTTTCTGTTTTCCTTTCTTTTTCTGATACGATTCACTAAAGAAAATCTCCAAGTTTGCTGCTTGTAGATTTCAAGTTTTTGCTTTGTTGTATCATGAGAGTGTATTGCCATTAAAATCCTATAGCAACTTAGACAGTGGAGGCACTAACACTTAAAAGACAGTGTTCCTAACACGCCTCAAAACTTCCTAATTGGTTATTTTCCTAACATTACTTGTGTGGCCTCGGCTACAAGGATGAGCAAGTCAGCATAATAGCACATAAACCAATTTAAGTGCTCAGAAAAACCAAGCATGCATGAAGGGGAACTGAACTACCCTTCATTTTCAGTCACTCTTGGACCTTCACAGACCTTCACAAGGACCGTGACAAACACAGGTGACGCATATTCAGTTTATGCAGCAAAAACAGTTTCCCCACCAGGAGTTGCTGTGACTGTCAAGCCCTCAAGACTCTACTTTTCACAGGTAAACCAGAAGGTAACATATTCAGTAACGTTCAGTCCTACTGGAAACGGTGGCAAAACAAATTACTCCCAATGCCTTTATCAGCCAAAAGATTTTCCTTCAACATTACTCCCACTTGTTTATGTAGGTGCAAATGGTAATGAATCATCCGCATACTGCGGAAGAGGATCATTGACAAACGTTGATGTTAAAGGCAAGATAGTGTTGTGTCAAGGAGGATTTGGAACAATTTCCAAGGGCCAAGAAGTGAAAGACAATGGTGGTGCTGCTATGATTGTAATGAAGGATGATTTAGATGGCTTTATCACAACAGCTAGTCTTCATGCGCTCCCTTTATCACATGTGAATTACATTGCAGGATCAGAAATAAAAGATTATATAAACTCAACATCATCACCAACAACTACAATATTGTTTAAGGGAACCGTAGCCGGCTTGCCAGATGCTCCTCAAGTTGCTGACTTTTCTTCAAGAGGTCCTAGTGCTGCAAGTCCTGGAATCTTGAAACCAGACATTATAGGCCCTGGTGTGAAAATTTTAGCTGCTTGGCCAGTTTCAGTTGACAATACCACCAACTGGTTTGCTATGATCTCAGGCACCTCAATGTCCCGCCCTCATCTTAGTGGCATTGCTGCTCTACTCAAAAGTGCACACCCTGACTGGTCACCTGCTGCCATAAAATCTGCAATTATGACCACTGCTAATTTGTATAACCTTGGAGGAAAGCCAATTTCTGATCAAGAGTTTGTTC
>CANXYC011032448.1:0-16231 GCA_948193065.1 Aleurites moluccanus | reverse complement strand
ATATATATATATATATATATATATATATATATATATATATATATATATATATATATATATGTTAAGGATTAAGAATCACTTAATATTTTAAGTGAAGATAATTTTTTTCTTCCTCAATTATTATAATTATTAAATTATACTACTTATTATTTGATCACAAATAATTATTTATATTATAACATATAATTTCATATATATTTTCAAATTCCCTCATATTATTTCATTTTAAATCTGATTTCATGATTTCAGGGGGGTGTCTTTGTTATATGACCAAGCAAGCAGGTTATACAAAATTATTGATACATCTTTTTGAAGGTTAGTTATTTTATGATTTTTTTAATATGTAATTATTAATAAGAATATTACTAATTAATTATACTTTTTCAATTTTCAAAAACTTCAATTTAGCCATACTTTGAATAAAAAAAATGTGTCCAACTGTTTTGTTTTTGTTATTTTTTTTTTAAATTATTATGAGGTTCCTATATTTTTTCAAATTATACTAAATAATCTCTATATTTTTAAAATTATATTAAAATATCTATGCATTTTGCTTTCGTTAGACAATGAGATTTTTCCGTCTAATTTTTTATTTTTTTTCCATTAGTCAAAATTCAAAAGTCAACTTTTAATTAAAATATTTAGAGTTAATTACTTTGATGTCCATTTATTTTTTCAAATTATATTAAATCGTCTCTATATTTTTAAAATTATACTAACATGTTTTTGCATTTTACTGTAATCAAAATTACATAAAGTTCAATTTTTTCTCTTGTCTAATTTGGTTCTGATTTCTTGAATTATTTTTAGCAGGAACACAAAAACACTAATATTATAATCTCTTAATTTCAAGGAGAACAAGTGATTTTTATTTCTAGAGAAAAACTTATAGATTTTAATCAAGAAATTTTTTTTGGAATTTGTAATATAGATGTAAAACTTTTTTTGACAATTAGATTCAAATTGGGTAAATTTAAAACTAGTAAATTCAAACCAAAAATTAAATATGACCTGAAAATTTCTTTTAATAGTACAAATGAGAAATTGGTTGGCGGTGAGATTACTATATGTGATTTGGATTATATGAAAAAATCAGGAATATTTTAATATAATTTTAAAAATATAGGAATGTTAGAGTAATTAACCATAATATTTTAATTAAAAATTGACTTTTTAGATTTTGATTAATGAAAAAAAAGAAAAAATTGAACGGAAAAATTTTATTGTTTAACGGAGGCAAAATGTATGTACGTTTTAGAATAATTTTAGAAATACATGAACGATATCTAACGGAAGCAAAATATATATACGTTTTAGTTTAATTTTAAAAACATATAGACGATTTATTATAATTTAAAAAAATACAGAAATGTCAAAATAGTTAACTTTTTTTTTTTTTTTTTTTTTTGTACTAACCAATTTTCTAATAATTGACATGTAGCAATTAGTAGGCCAATTAAGGACAAACAACAAACAACCTTTGTGAACTTTCTCAATTATTAATTAATTTATTATCACTATTTATTATTTTATTTATTGATTTATTTTGAACTTCTTTATGTATTGGATACTGTGTAGGTTATAATCAAGTAAAGCCAAATTGAGTTTTAACTTATTTAGACTTGACTCAATATTTTTTTCTTTTAAGTTTGAGCTCGAATTCAAATTTTAAATTGAATTTAAAAATTATATTCAGACTCAATTAGTTTAATTATTAAATGAGTTCGAGTTTGACTCATTAAAAGTTTGTTTATAAATTATAATTAAACTCGGTTCAAACTCGCATTTTAAAATTCTTTTAAAATTCATTTGTAACTAATTAGAATACTTAACTTTCTAAATATTTATTTCTAATAAAAAAATTATAAAAAAATATTTAAAACTAACATAAAAGAAAAAATATCCAATTAGTAAAAAAAAAATATCAAATCATAAAATTGAATATTATATATATTTTAACGATGTTAATTAATAAAAAAATATTTTTAAATATTAGAATATTAGTTTATAAAATACTACAAAATTTTAATTTGAAATTCTATTTGTATTACAAAAATATAAATATAATTATATAATACTTATTTAAGAATTACTTATTTTTCTAAAGGTGGAATATAGTATTGATTTTGAAAAAAATAACAATTATATAGCATCATGAAACTGTTTACTATATTTACTATATTTATGTTACTTGACTCTTCCAACAAATAAAATGTATATAACTTGTCCTAAGTGAATCTGTATTATATTTTATTGCTAAGAAAATATAATAGTAATTTTTTCAAGACTAATTTTTGTTAAAAATTAAAAAATCAACTAAATATATAATTTATTTTCCTTTTAGAAATATTTAAAATGTATATATAAGAACATTAGAAATACGTATAGGTTATTTAAATTGAATTATCAAAAAAGATTATAAGAGTGTAAAAATATATTTTTTGAAGTGTTAAAATTATTACGCTAATAATAATTATTTGTAAGCCTATTAATTGAACTGTTCACAAATCTGATTACGAAAATATTCACGAATTTATAATTATATTGCTTACAAATTTAATTGAGTCGAATTTAATTTTGCTTAAACTCATTCATTTGCTTATCAAATTTTAAAGTAAAACTTATACTTAGACTTATTTATAAAATGAAGTAAAACTTAGACTTATTTATAAAATTAACTAAATGTAAACAAGTTTTTATCGAATTAAACATCGAGCTCCTTGTAAATAATTTGACTCATTTGCAACATTAGTTTTATAAACTTGGTTATGCTATTATGATGTGAAACTAATAAAGCTCTTCTTTTAAAAAATAAAAAAGCTCTTTTGTATGGTTGAAGCCCAAGCTGTTGAGTCCATGGTCCATTCAAAAATCCAACATAACAATCCATGTGCATTCTGTACAACATCTCTGGTTCTCTCTTTTGACATCAAATGCATCAAAATGTATTGGATCCAAACATCTATGGTTCTCTCTTTTGACTTCAACATCAAAACGTTTTGGATCCAGCTGTCGAATTTGCAGAAAAATAGCGTAATATGCCAGATATAAACGTGAAAGCTCCATTGAACTTCAGAGCCTTTTTTTTCCAAAAGGACATAACCAAGATCATTATCATTTTTTGGACTAACACATATAAGGATTGATGCAACGCGAAAATAGATAAATAAGGTTAGAATATATTTATGTCTTAAATATTTTTGAGTTCACAAGAAAAATAATTTTTGAAATAATAAAATAACACTGAAATTTTATTAATAATAAAATATCTTTAAATTATTACATAATAGGCCTATTTATAATATATCAAATTCTCATCAAAAATTAATAAAACTATTAAATAAGAATCCTAACTATTTTAAAATTATTTGAAAAAAAAAATAAATCTAATATAAATAAAAAATTAGATAAGTACAATTAAAATATTTATAAAAATAGATAATTATCATCGTATCATATTTTTCAATTTAAAAAAAAAAACTTGATATCAAAACTTAATATCAAGTTTATAGTTTGAAATTGAAATCTTTCATACCAAACAAATAAATATTTTGAATACACTAGTATTTTCATAAAGCAACTTTAAAAATATATATATATATTTAAAAGTTTAATTGATATGGAGTAAAATTGAAATTATTAATCATAATAAAATTAATATTTTGAAACTCAATAGGAACATAGAACATGTGAGTTATGAGTTCACTATGAAATTTAATAAATTGATTACTAAAATCTTCATTCTTACTTATTTCTATATTCTTTTCTATCTCAAAAATCTCAAATTTTTTTCTGCTTTTTTAATTGCTTCAACATCAGTCTTTATTTTTTCTTTTTTAACAATTGCTTCAATTTGTGGATCTTATATATTTTATTATTTGATTTCAGATTCTTGAATATTAAAAATTTCACAAGCTTCCACCTCATTTGATACATATTTAGTAACTAAATTTTCCTATACATTGTTAATATCTTTCCTCACAAATAAAGAAATTTTACTACATTGAATTTTATTATAACCATCTTTACGAATATCACTGCTGCGACCAATATGAGAATAATTTTTCAACTTCTTATAATACCTATTTAATTTCTTACTTAAATCATAAAGCACATAATAACCATGATAAAATTCGTTGACTAATAATTTTTTTTATTTTTGTCTATGAATGAGTTTTACCATATATTTTTTGATAAACAACCAATTATTTTAAAGTATCATCTATTAATTTTCAAGAAGCAAGTCTAATTTTTTCCTTCCATAAATATTATGATAATCAAATATACTTCCAAATCAAATAACCATTTTACAAAATCTTTTTCCTAAAAATTACCATCAAAATAAGAAATACCCATCCAATTAGGAAAATCTCTACAAATAGATTGATAGTGAGTGCAAAATCTACCATATCCACAATCTCGAAAATGATTCTTATTTTCTAAACCAGGAATACAAATTATTTTCTAAACCAGGAATACGTCGACTGTAAGCAATATCATCTCGAATGTTATTTCTTCTATATTTGGGATCTTGAAAATTTACACTCGAAAGAGTATTCCCTTCACGATCACCATCAATGAAGAGGTTGCTTTGTACTTCGTAGATTGTCATCGAGGAGACAAATTGCTTTTTACTTCGTAGATTGTCATCGAGGAGACAAGCCACCTTGGCCTGCTCTAACACCACCTGACGCAATGAGGATGCAGCTAAACAAGCTAAAATACATCTACGCCTTAAACATTCTTGAGTTCATAAGAAAAAAGTTCACAAGAAAAAATAATTTATGAAGCCCATCAGGACTAAAATAATACTAAAATTTTATTAATAATGAGATATTTTTAAACTATTACATGGTATGTCTATTTATAAGGTATTAAATTCTAATTAGAAACTAATAAAATTATTAAATAGAAATCCTAACTATTCTAAAATTACTTGAAAAACAAGAAAAATAAATCTAATCTAATTAAAAATTATATAAGTATAATAAATTTAATTTAATTAGGAAATTATATAAATATAATTAAAATATTCATAAAAATAAATAATTATCACAGCATTAAGGGTGTATTTCTCCTTGCATATTGGTCACATGAACTTGCACTGCTGCTACACAGACAAGAATTATATAAAAGTGCATCAACAACAAAAGTGACGGTTCTAGTAACACTAAACAGTTCTTGCTACTTTTGTTATTAATGCACTTTTATATAATTTTTGTTCGAGCAGCTGTACAAGTTCAGGTGACCAATAGGCTAGGAGAAGGAAGGTACATGGTTATACATTGTCAGTCCAAAGATGAAAATTTTGGTTACTCTTTTGGAAAATGACTCTGAAATTCAATGTAGCTTTCAAGTTAATTTCAGGTATATTAATAGTATTTTCTTCTGCGATTAGAAACTCAATGGCTTGAATCTAATACATTTTGATGCATTTGATTTCAAAAGATGACTAGATGTCTTCAGAATGTAAATGGATTATTACACAACAAGAACCAACCATAAAAAAGGTGGAAGGTATTTCCTTTTACTTTGTGTTTTACAATGACATCATCACTAAAAGATTGGTACATCAATATGAAAGAAAGAAAGTGAAAGAATAGGATTAGCTACAGTTATATGTTGGAGAAGATTAAACAGAAGCTTTCAGGATGGAAGGCTAGAAACCTTTCATTGGCAGGGAGGGTGACCCTAGCTAAAGTTGTGCTTATGGCCTTTCCTAATTATGTGATGCAGTCTACGTTTATCCCAATTATCCTATGCCAGGAGATTGAGAAATATTGTAGAAGGTTTATTTGGGGTTTTAAGGAGGAAAATAGTTCGATCCTATTAGTAAGGTTGGAAGGGGTTTGCAGACCTAAGATTGCAGGAGGCTTGGGCTTTAGGCACATCAAGCAAACAAATGAAGCTTTTTTTATGAAGCTAAATTGGAATGTCCTCACTAATTCAAATTCTCTATGGGTTAGAGTTATGAGAAGCAAATATTGCTTCATAGAAAACCATATTCCAGTCCCGAGGCACATTGGGAACCCGTCTTGGCTTTGGCGAGGCATGATGAAGGTGTGGCAGCAAACTCGGGCAGGAATTAGGTGGAGTCTGGGTAATGGGCAGAAGACTAGATTCTGGCTTGACAGTTGGTTACAGGATAGTAAACCCCTAATTTTGTATACCCTTTCCCCTTCGACCACGGACTTGATGGAAGCCAAGGCGAAGGATATGGTGGATGATAGGGGAAAACTGGAACTGGACAACTATTCAGAATTTACTTCCGCCCTCGCAGCTGGTAAAGATTGCAGCAATTGAGCCTCCTGATGTGGATAATAGGGAGGATAGAATGTACTAGGGGCTTTCTAACTTTGGAGCTTTCACTATTAAGTGAGCTCACCTAGCATTGGGGAACGAAGTTCAACTGAATACTGACACCAAATGGAATGCTGTATGGAAATGGAAGGATCCTGAAAGAGTGAAACTCTTTCTTTGGCTTGCAATGCAGAATAGATTGCTCACCAATGGTGAGAGACTTAGAAGGCACCTTACCATTGATGTCAATTGTTCCACCTACTTCATTTGTGAGGAGGACGCACTTCATGTCCCATGTCAATGTTTGTTTGCTAAACGGGTCTGGTTAACTCTCCTTCCCAATAATGTCAATGCTCAAAATTTCTTTAGTTTGGATTACAACGCCTGGCTCATGAGCAATTTGAAGGATGAGAACTACATTGTGGAGGATTTACCCTAGAACTTTCTATTTGGCATCTGCTGCTGGCATCTCTGGTTTTGGAGGAATAAATGGTTATTTGATAAAGACTTCATAATTCCTAAAGATCTTGCCCAATGGATTAAATGCTTTGCCAAAGAAGCCTTTAAAGCGAGGCAAATGGATTTTTTGGGTAATAGAGGGGCTATGCAAAGAGGCTTAATTTGGTCTGGTTAGAACTTGCCTTTGGAAGGTCAGTATAAGGTTAATTACGATGGAGCTTTGAATGGCAGAACTGGTTTGGCTTTGGCTGGTGGATTGATCATATCATACAGGTGCTTGGCTAGGTGGTTTTGCTTCTAAATTAGGGGTCTGCTCAATCATAATGGTTGAACTTTGGGGGGTATATCTTGGATTGAACCTGGCATGGAATATGGGGATAAGGAACATCATTATGGAATGCGATAGTGCTAATGTGGTTCAGCTCATAGGTAACAAAGTGGTGGAGAACAATAGGTCCAACTCCTTAGTGCTCTGTATCCACAACATGTTAACATGGAACTGGAAGCATGATTTTTGTGGGGTGTCATACCCCATAATGCGTCCCCTGTATCCCCTGTAGCTTTCGTTTAGTTGCACCATCTTGGTAAAAAAAAAAAAGAGTTAATTTTTTAAAATTAAAGAGTTATTTAAGTAATTTTATTAAATCTCATAAATTAAATTATAATTTAACTTAAAAAATTTAAAAATTCAAGGAACTATGTGTCATACCTTAGTGTAAATCGATCTTTATATTGAGTATATCAATATAATTTTGAGGTTATAAACACATGTTTTTTTAGGAAATAACTCTTGGTTGATACCTATCATTGAATATTTATCATCCAATTTATTTATAATTAATTATACCTCTTAAAAGCAAATTAAACTTTTTATTTATTTTCAATAGATTATTTATCATGTTTAAAGTTTAGTTGCCAAAATCCTAGACTTACGTGGCTGTATTTTCTCTAAATCTTGGTGTAATAAATGGTGCTAAATGGTACTAAGCTATTACCTATATGATGCTAAATTAATAATTTGTAGTATAACTCAACTTCGTATCAAGAACCAGCAATAATGTTGTAAGATAAGACCAGGCAATTTGCAATCTTCTTTTTCACTTGATTCTTCCCCATGCCATAAGTAGGAAGGTTCTAGAGAAAAAATAAAATGGCTTCAAACTTCAAGTATAATCAAACGGAACTGAAATGCCTTTGGAGAGAACAAACTTTGAACATCACATGTATTTTTTTTATCACTCTGTCTCTTTGTTCATTTTCATATACCACATATATAAAAAAAAAAAAAAAATCCACAATAGTAGCACAAAGTGTTACAATGAGATATTAATATATTCTGCAAGAAATTAGACTTGACACCAGTTCATATAGAGGGCTATCCGATAATAGAAGCTACATCTCTATTCCATTTTCTCCAGTCCAATTGACACCTTATCATTTTCTTCTTCTTTATTATTATTATTAATTTTTTTTTAATTTTGTTTTTATTTTTCTCTTCTGTTTCTTGCATTTTTTTCTTTTGATCCGATCAGAGGGATTCGGTTTTTTCTTTTCAAGCTGAGGTAATGAGGTGTATCAACTATTTGAAATGGAAAAGTGTCTGTTCTGTTTGGGTTCACTAGAGAGAGAACTCAGATTTGAAATTTTAATATTTTTGTCTTATGTCTTGCATTTTTCTCAGTAGCCAAACACTGTAATAGAGCTCTGTTTCTCTATTTTTTACTATTGATTTGAAATGCTATTTGATTTCCCTTTTAAAATGTGTGGCTATATGGTCAGATCTGTTCTGTTTTTCTTTTTCCATGTATGATTTTCTGTTTTTAATGCTTGCCAATGCCTAGTAAAATTTTATTAATACTTGGATACTTTCTAGGTTTGTGTTTTTATTAATAAAGGAGATGAGAACTTCAAACCCTAATGTTCTCTAGAAATTTTCAATCTAACAAGAACCCCAACCTTAACACCATATACCAAAAATCATTAGCTGTCAATCTGCCATGTATACTGCGTCTGCATGCCTACCAGTCTTGAAGGGAACCAAACATCTAAAATTTCTAGCACCAGGAGACCAACAGATCTGATCTGAATACAAACTAGGAAACCTGCAAATTTTTTTCTTTTTATTTTAACAAACCCATATCAGAATATGTAAAATCGCTACACAGATACTACATAAACTATACCATGTAAATATATCATATAACCCAATCTCAAACTAAACTCAGATACAGAACAGCGTAAATTAAATATAATATAAATGTATCTAAACATACTAGGGGAAAAAATTAATAAAATAAAGGTTTTGGGGAGAGAGAGAGAAACTTGGGGACATCCTATCTGACAAAGAACTGCAACTAGGATTTTACACAAAAGCTGAGACCCTCGGCTAAATCCTTTCTCAGTCGTTTGTTGCAGGAGAGTTAATATCTGATGCATTAGCTTTCTGGTTCGGAGAAGGCACTGTTCCCCTCATCTTCAAATCTCCAACTTGTAGTAGCTGCTGTTGTTGTTCCTGCTGCTGCAATTGTTGCTGCTGAAGCTGATGTAGTTGATGCTGCTGGAATTGATGCTGCTGTTTCTGAGAACGAATTTGGAGCTGTTGAAACTGTTGTGTCGTCAAAAGAGTATGCATTGCATGATTTTTGGGATACAACTGTTGGCCAGTTCCAAATGAAGGAAAGTTCATCATGGGTCCACCATTTGGCACAGCTTGGCCAGTCAATACCTTCAGATGCTGAATTTCTTCTTTCAATGCATCATTTAATGCTGTTAGAAAAACGAAATAACATTATCAATACAGGTAATAGAAGCAGAAAGTAATGAGAGTATAAATGCAAGGTTCATGTGCAAAACAAGAAGAATTTATCTGTGCTAATGATGAAAATTGCGAGAATACATGCAGAACCAAGAGTACAGCTACTTAAAATTTATAAAAATACCCCCCAATGAAGAAATTTGCCATGCCATGTCTTCATTGTGAAAAATATGAACCATATGGAGAATACCAAGCAAAACTTATGGGTTTCTCCCTGCATTCAATACTTCTAAGCAACTCTCTGTAAGCGAATTGTACATTTTGTCCCTTAAGTCAAACAATCATGTAACAGAAACTAGTTTGCAAATCTATAAACATGTGAATCACACAATAATGGGACAGAAAGAAAATCATCTTACTCGCAAGACAAGGTATAAACCTTCAAAGCATAAGGTAAAAGAATATTGTGATTTAATTTTATGGCATGGAAAACCAATTACAAATAAAATATGATGCAAGAAAATACTAAATAAAAAATCTTCAAATTTATAGAAGACAGCTATTAATTATTTGAGCAAATCATAATTTATAAAAAAAAAAAAGTCCAGCACCAGCACACTAGTTATCTGAAATTACAAAAACAGGCAAGACAGTTCAATCAATAAGTTCAGTAGTTTATTGGTGCAAGTTTTCATGCGCATGTGTATGTATAATCATGCATCAAACGGGTAGAGAAAGATGCAAGTATTCTTGCCTATTAGACACTGATTTCTATTATTTTTCAACGTTACTACATTCAATTATACCATCAGCTCATTACTAAAAATTGAACAAGCATTGAAGACACACCAAAAATAAACAATATATAAAGATACCTAACTTAACATAAAATGTATATCTTCTCGATAACTCATATCCAAAATGAAAAAGTTAGAAAAAAAATTAATTGTGTTGACCTCCTAAATTGGAAAGTTCGGCCAAATTCTAGGAACATTCCAACCCTTTGATAACAAATAAGAGATAGATACATAAGCATAGCATTTCCTGTCTTTGCAGAATTGCTTGAAATTTGTGTGAACTTATTTGCATTGTGTCATACTCTAGTTCGAATATTCAAAAGAACATATAGCAAATCATTAACTGTCATATTCTAGTATTTCTTTCCTCCAAAATCATAAATAAATAAATAAATTATTAAGGGGAACAAAACAATTAAAATAGACATTTTGTTACTAGACAATTGTCTTACCATCTTGCAAGTGGACTTGTTGCTCCATTGTTTGCAATCGCAGTTTGAGTTCACTATTTTCAGTAGTCTGGCTATTTGTATCCCTCTGGTAAGGAAAAAAAACCAAGAAGAAAATGCCACATTGATCATTCTCATTTACAAGCTATACATGTTCTCAATGGACATCTTTTTATTCGATACGTGTACAACAAACAGGATATATAGGCTACAAATGCATGATATGATCATGTTGGAGCAGATACCATTCACCAATAAAACAAGGATAGAAGAATTTTTTACTCTGAAGCAATTTACCTGTAATAGAATCAATTGAGCAGACAACGATGTTGCTTCTGTTTGCAGTGTCTGCACTTTCCGTTCAAGTTCAGCTATGTATCGCATTTTCCTTTCCTTTGACCTTGCAGCTGATTGTCTATTTGCCCAGACCCTATTATATGACGAGGAAACAAAAATGAGATTTCAATCTAGAATTCGTAACAAGATCACAATATGTCTTCCTCTCTTTTTTTTTTTTTTTCTTTTTCTCAAGAAAAGGAAAGTAACTCAAGGGTAAGATTGCAGAGAAATATCAGTACTTTATTGTTGTGGCCAAGGGCAAGATAGGAGTTTCAGGGACTACAGAGAATATTAACTAAGAAGCAAACTCTATTTAAGCATGAAAGGGTGAATCAATTGCACATAAGATCATCTCTATTAATGGCTATTCCTATGATAAGTACCTCATAAGTTCCCACGCTTGTAATGGTAAGGGAATAAATTCAATCAACAATTATTTCGAGTCCCAACAAACCAGAATAAACCCATAAAAAAAATGTTTCAAAAGCATTTTCTACCAAACACAGACATTTTTAACTTCCAAACAAAATCCTTCATTCATACATGTTAGTCCAGTACTCCATTGAAATACATGGAAGGCACCTTTTAATGTATTTGTTAAATACAATTTACTTTCTGAAACTAAATTGGCATCAAAACTATCTCAAACCTTCAAGAATAATTAAATTAATATAAACAAATAAATAAATATATGAAACCTTTTCGCTCGTTTAGGATCAATAAGAGCAAGTTCGGCCAGCTTTGCAGCAGACATGGCTTTCTTAGAATCAGCTGGAGAGACCTCTTCTGCACCTGATATGAACATCTCTGGCTTGATGGTGGTTGAGCCATCCATTGACTGGCTGTGTTGGTGCCTAACTCTAGGCCTTTCACTAGGCCCTGCACTGACATCCACTGTTGCTTGTGCTGAAGCGGATGCTGGTGCCGCTGGTGTTGGGGTTGATGACTCTCCCAATTGAAAACCCGATGTGGCAGAGGATGAATTGAACTTATCCATATCAAGGTACATTGATAACAAATCTTCCTCAGTCTCATCAGAGAAAGAGGGCCCATCTACACCACCTACTACTCCAAGCTCACTATCGAAGCTAATATCATCAGGGAGAGTGAGAATCTCTGAATGAGCACGACGGTGGCCCAAATTCTTAGGTGGATTATCAGGCATTCGGCTAATATCATGGCTAAAACGGCTAGAATCTGATCCATGATCAAAATGACTAGGGTCAGAACTAGCTCCTGGAGCCAAAGGAGGAAATGCAGAGGTTGATTGCTCAGATTTCACATTAAAATTACTCCCAGAAGGTGAAAAACTAGAGAAACGACCAGATGGGGGTGGTAGACCACTACTATGACCTGGGGATTTATCCTTATCCATATAGAGAAATCTCAAAACCCTTTAAAGAAACCCACAAACTAAAGGTCCAAATACAGATTTTGAAAACAATAACAGGTTTTGAAACTGAGGTATACACACGAAGAGCAAAGGAAATCCTAGGGCAAAGAAATTATGAGTTCTATAAATGAGATTCAGAGTATAATTTTAAAGAACAAAAACAATGAACAACAAACAAATAAAATAACTTTAGAATACAGAAATGATACTCCAAGAGCAGAGATGAACAAATCCAAATCTCACAAAGACCTTTGAGCAATTGACATACACAGAAAGCAATCACAACAAACCCTAGACAAAACGGAGATCTGATTATAGCTTGAAACAAACAGAACAAATTACACAAACAGGCATTTCAAGCTACTACTAACAAACAAACCAACCCCGGAAATCAAATACAGAACCCAAAAAAAATAAGGAAGAGAGAGACCAAATTGAACTCCTCGGGATGCGAGAAAAAGAAATGTTACAGGAAAATCAGGCTACTTTTCTGGGAAAATCAGACATTAATTCTATCTTAGATCTTTCTACGAATAAATTAAAAATGGCGAACAAACCAAAGTGAAAATACACACAGAGAATCCTCAGCTTTCACACAGAAATCGAATCCAATTCGTCAAATCACATGCTCGCACTTTACCACTCACCACCTTCCATTATATAAATATATATATATGTACAGAGAAAGAGAGAGAATTACAGAAGGAGAAGCTTCTTAGAGATTCGGCGCTGCATGATATTGTTGTACGCTTTAAACGAGAATGTCCTTTATAGTTGACATATGAAAGGCTTACTTGTCTAATGTACAATATAAGAGAAGCGAGGAGTGCACTGGATGATTATGAAGGTTAGTGTACAGGAATAAATGGCGGATTACGTGCGAGTTCGGATGCACTGTGAAAATGTTGGAAAGTTATTAATGACTAATAATAATAAATTTTTTAGATTTTGTCATATTAATTGTAATTTAAAAAATAAATAAATTTATTTTCTCAAAAATTATATTCAAATAAATTAAAAATAAAGAAAGAAAGTAAAAATTAAAATAATATCACTCTTATATTATTAAATTTTTAAAAAAATTATTTACCTCAATTATCATATAAAATTTATTATTAAAAAATTAAAATAATAAATAATAAATCATTATTTATTTAAAAATAATATTTAATTACGTAATCGTAATAATTATTCTTTATATATATTGGGAAAAATATTAAAATGACATCTTAATTTTTTATAAATATGTCATAGGAAAGGAAGTTTAACATAGTTATTAATATAAGTAAAATAATTTTTAAAGCTTGAAGGGTTTTATACAAACAATTTCAATTTATTATTTATTATATTATAAGATGCATTTTATAATTAATCATTAATTAATAATAATAAAAGTGATTGCATTTCCAATAATAATTATAATAATAATATATACAAATATGACCCGATCTAATAATTCAGATTCGAATCATCTCATATATATTTAAAATAATAATGATTATTATTATAATTATATTAAAAAATTTGCATGTATTTTTCTCAATTTTGATGAGTCCAACATTCTCAATTTAGGCATAACAAATTTATAAATTTTTAAAAATAAAAATGTCAATTAATTAAATTCTTAAAAAAATTGTTAATTAATTAACTTCTTCATGTCTACAAGTAGTATATACAAATATTTTTGGATTTATCTCTCATTCATATTGAGTTGCCAATTAATACTCAATATTTATAATTGATATTAATATTATTTATAATAGTTCTCTATATAAAAAAGAAATATTTAATAAGATAAATATTTATAATATGTACAAATATTAAAAGAAATAATAATAATAGTTCCCTAAAAATAATAAAAAAATTGTTGTAGCATAAAAATTTGCATATTTTTTTTTATTTTATCCAAAACTTTTAATTTTATTAATTTTTAAAAATACTTGCAATTATATGCAAATAAAATAAATTAATTAAAATTAAATAATAACTTTATATTCATAATTAAAATAAACTAATATTTTTTTTTAACCTCTATTTTGTCTACCATCTTTTTGGATAATTTTTTTCCTAAATTTATAAATTAATTAATATTACATTAATTTTTTTTTTTTTTTTTTTTTTGTTAAAAAGAAAATATACCACAAATTAATTTTAAATCATTCTTAACATGTAGCAGATTGTGAGTTTAATAATAAACTTCTTTATACATATAATTCCTAATAAAAGGACAAATTAAGCATTACCACTTAGGACTTCTAATTAAATATTGTATGAATGGTGTATAAGCTTGAAAATTTATTTAAAAATGTGAAATATAATTAGTTTTATATGAAAGAGATTATGACTGGTCCAGTCCTTACCCAAAAACTAAATTAAAACAAAAGTTAATCTTCTCCTACCATGTTGTTCCTCTTGCATGTGCCATCTGTTTGTAATTCAATTACAAGTCAAAATTCCATGTGAGAAAGTGAAGCCATCTTTTATTTATTTTTTTAATGGAAACCACTTGGGGCTAATTTTTTTATTATAAGCTTAATTACAACAACTTTCTCTACCCTTTAAAGTTTCTTTTTCTTTTCTTTTTGCTAGATTGATAATTTAAAATTATTTTATTATTATTATTAATGTTCATACACTATTAAATAAATACTCCACTATTAAAATCAATTTCTTGTTTTACATCATTGAATTTTGTTCTAATAACTAAAACTATTCATATACAAAATTTAATTTTTAACATTCTGAAAAAATAATTTTTAACATTAAGAATTTTGTAATATTTTTTTTAGCAGTTGATCAAAGCTTGATCTGATAATTGATCTGAATCTTTTTTTTAGGTTTGTTCAAATACATAATGACAAATATTCAGTATGCAAGATGAACATATAGTATAAGAGGGCCAAACATTTGACATGGAAAAAAATTTTCAACGATTAAATTATAATTTTTTACTTAAATAAACTTTGAGGAAGAAGATTTCTCTTATTGGTTTTAGAGAGAAAATATTTTAGAGAAAGAAGGAGATGAAGAGTTGTAAAGTTAGCTATCATGCTTGGGTTGATAATTTTTTCTTTTATACTGATTTACTTTGACTTTGGATGGTATTAGGTGGACAAGTGGCAGATCATAAGAGTGAGGAAGAGATGTCTTAATTGATGGAATAAACAACCTTCTCTGTATTATCTCCGCGATACCATATAATATGCAATTGAGTGATATAATTTTTTTTTTTTATTTATTGATAAGTGTCACAGCCTAACTTGGGAGTCATGACGGTCTTAAGGTACGGGTGATGCTTATGCTACCAGTACCGCGAAAAACCCATAAACTATACTATATGACATGCATACACAATTAAGCTTAAAATAGCTTAAGCAATCAAAGAAAAATCGGGCAGCATCTCCTTTGTATAAGGAGCATGCCCTGCTGCTAAAATCACAATATAACACTTCAATATATAACCACATCCATCTCAAACAATCAGGACCCCTCTGGATCACCACAATATCTCAAATACATCAATTACTCAATTACTCAGCACATTACAATCTCAATATATATATATATATATCATGATATATCAATATCAACTTATACTCCAAAGCACTTTATAACACAATGCACCAAACATAAATAATTTACATGCCAACTAAATACAGTACCATGGACCTTTTACTAAATACATTATTTACAAATCTTTAGAATTTGAAGTTTACATAATACACTAAACTTCCACGGC
>CANXYC011032386.1:0-13562 GCA_948193065.1 Aleurites moluccanus | reverse complement strand
TAAACTCAACTTAACCTACTTGAATGGAATTCATTCCTTTAATCCATTTTTCAATGCCATTTCATCCAATATCATACAAATGCATTCAAAGTATGACATTTAAGCATTTAAACCTAACAAACATCATAACACATACCATTAACCTAATTCATCACATTCGGCCAAAATAATATTCTATCCAAATGATTTCCTTTTCAACTTTCAACCATTAATTCATTGAATATACATGAAATACATCTCATTCCATCAATTAAACACTTAAAACAACTAAATGTATATCAAACCCTAATTTACCTAAGTTTCGGCCATTCTAGTTCTTGCTCCAAATCAAATTGTTTTTATTATTCAATCATCATTTCATGCTATACACATCAATTTAACAATATTTAAAGCATTAAATCTATCAAAACCAAACTTTAGTTCAATGTTCATCTTATTAGGGTTTCAATACATTAATTTACATTCCAACCATACAAAATGGATTCTAATCCATAAATATTAACAAGAAACACCATATGAACATTCCTAAATCAAAAGAACTCAAAAACAAATAACTTACCAAAAATTCTTCCAAATCTTCCTTGAATTAATTTGTTACTCAAATGAGTTTTTCCTTGGATTTAAAGGTTAGAATGGTGTTTAGAATGATGGAATTAATCTATTTTCATCAAAAAATGAAAGAAAACTATAAGGTATATGGTTAAGCAATGGTGGCCGAAACTTTAAGCTATGTCAATGGAAGTTCATTGCAGGTTTTTAGCTAAGGAAGAAGAAGAAATTGTGAAGAGGTGGGAAAAATCACTTAAATATCAAATGCATGATTCAATGGTTTAGGTTATTGGTACATTTGATGAAATATAGCCATCCAGCCATCCATTTCCTTTACTTTTATACTATTTGTCCATCCAAAGTCAACATTGGTGGCTAACACAAACATTTGCCACACCAAATCAAAAACCAAAAGCAAAAATCCAATACATTGAGCTTATGATAGCAAATTTGCAACCTACTGATCCGTCCATTTTTCCATCATTTGATCCAATGGTTGGATTTAATCAAACCTAACTAAATACCATAAGGTTGCACACATTCTATAATCCCATTTTATGAAGGAAAAGACTAAAATGCCCTTAGTGCAAACCTAAGAACCTCAATCTCCTCAAGCACCTCAATTGAGCAGCTTACCGGGAACTGTTTTCAACCGGGTTTATTTTTCTGTCTATTATTCAAATAAATTTAATAATACCATTTAGATTCACTTATTTTCTTTTATTTCTTCAAATATAGTGTTAAATCCATAAAAACTCGAAGGGGCTATAAAATGACCATTTTGCCCCCAGTTCACCAAAAACTCAAAATTTTCCGATTTTGTCCTAACAGCCTTTAAATCACTTCTATGCCTAAAATCAAGCCATATAACATGCATAACTATCATTTTCATGTATAAATACATCATATAAGCATATTATAAAGAAAATAAAAATTTCCCCCTAAGTCCCTCTTTAAGGGTTCCAATAAGGTTTAGGTTGAGGTGTTACAGGTTTGGAGAATCTCTCAAGATCATTACTGATAACAGATTTCATGTTCAAAAGAAAATAGTGAATTTGCTTAAGAAAAGGATTCAGCATCACCAGTCTTCTCATGTTGCAGGAGGTGATCATAAGTCAAACATACTCTGAAGGATATAAAAATGGATGTCTTTTATCAGAATCAATGAAATGGGGTAGTCAGAGCTCCAGATCATAGTTGGGTTATTCCTTATTTGTTCAAGAAGATCTTGTCTGACAAGAGTGCCATTTTTGTGAAATCAATTGTTTTTTCTTTGTGTGATTATATTTCAATTTCTTTTGATTTGTTTCCTTCAAAAAAAAAAAAAAAAAAAAAAGAGAGAAAAAAGAAAAAAAGAAAGCTACCTAAGTTGAAAACCCGAAAAAGTGTCTTAGGCAGTAGTTAGGGAAAGCTTGTAGAGTTGAAAACCAAAAGGGTGGCTCGATATAAATTAATTCAAATTTGGATTTCAAAGCCAAGTGTCATAATTCAAAAGTTCTAATTCATTTGTCTTTTTTCAATGAAAAGAAGACAATTTGTTCTATCCAAATAACAAAAGTTCAAATACATCAATCTCATTTGTACAACCTCACTAAGTAGTACATACTCAAATCTGTCACTACTAAAAGTTTATCCCTCTTTGTGTCAATTGTTTACAAAGGAAGTCAAACAATTCTACCTCCCTTCAAAGTCATTTCTTGAGTCAACCATTCATAGTCGTCCATCTTCATATCAAAAGCTTCTTTCTTAAGTCATCCCAATAGTTAAAGATGCTTTTGAGTCAATACACATTATGGTAATCTATCGTATGCCTTCATCCCACATCAGGGACATGTCCTTTATGTCAATTCATCTCATCTCTTAGCTAAAGCAATTAAATGGCTAAGCTATCTTTATCTCTCATTTGGGGTATATCCTCTAAAGCCGTTATTAGCAAATCACTACTTAGTCACAGTAGCTAAGTAGCTTTTATCCATCATCCAAGGCATGTCTTCTAAATTCATCTTTTCTTTCTTTTGAATGGCTTTTCTTTCAAGTCATTATCTCATGTGTCAGTTCCACTAAATTCAATTAACAAAGCATCAACCTGTGGTCATTGACCATGTATCAATTTCGTTAAGTCTAACCAAAAAAATGTCACCCCAAGAGTCTTTTCAATAGCTTTGCTTTTCTTCTCCATAAATCATGATACAACAATAAACTTATAAAACCTCCCAAAATCAACCACATTTCCCAAAAAAGATTCAATCCACTCAAAAGGGTTAACCTATCTCAAACCTCTCAAGATGTTCAAACCCTATGATTTGTTCATGAAAAGCCAATAACCCATCCATTGAAGCCCAAGTTCCTTGGCCAAAACCAAAATCAAATCATGCTACTCAAACCTCTCAAAAGGTTCAAACTATTTTCCAAGTTTCAAAATTCATAGGTTGAATGAAGCAGACTTATTAAATCCATTTTCCTCAGTGAAACCAAAGTCAAGATTCTTAACAATCATCCTAGGACCTTCCAAATAGCCAAGCCCTCTACCAGATTTAAAGCCCATTGCCTTTTTGAGGTTGGGTCCGGTGTGGTACCAAAAGTAAACCCGTCTCTTCTCAAATGAACCACAAATCAAGGTTTATGAGATCCAACCATCATTGGACAGCCTAAGTAGCCAAACCATCAACCTAATGAGCCACTTGAAAACTTCATACTTGAACTAAATCCTAAAAAAAAAACATTAGATCTCATAAATGTGAGCCAACCAATTGTTAGGTAGTCTTTAGTGCTGAGTCAAATCCAGACGTAAATTCATCCATCCAATAAATCAAACAGAGTGGGAACATAATCAATTTTGAAAAGAACTAAGGAGACAAAATTTCCAAAATACCTCAAATCAAAGCCATATCCTTTGGTCCAAACTGAAACTGATCTACTATAAGGCTAAACCTGACCATAGCCTTCCAAAAATAACCTTTATGGTTTCAACTATTCAACCTCAAGGAAATATCCGACTTTAGCCTTGCAAGATAATCTTTAAAACTAGATTGAGTATGGCATCATTCTTAATCCTGCATGGCTGATGCAAACTGAATACAGCTTCAACTAGTAGCATTGCTAAAACCTTACCATTGCCATTCCTTATGAGTAAACAAACTAAGACCAAATATATTGCCAACTCCCTATCAATTGTCAAAGTGACCAAGTCATCTTCCTTTCAAAGCATCGTTCCCTTTAAAAGTAGGTCATCTCTATAAAATTCCAAATCACCCTGGAAAAGCCCAAGTCAAAATGACCTAATCATTTAGACCAAATTCCAAGCCTAGGCCAAAAAGACTGCCAAAATATTTTTGATTGTCTAAATGACCAGATCACCATCCTTCAAAATTGGGGCATCCTACTAAAACCTCAATCGTAAAATCTGACATTTTTCATAAGTTATCACCTTACCATCTTAGCAGTTAAGGTAAACCTTTCACTAGTTCAAAGTATCCAATCCATCAAAGCATACATACCTAGATTAGACTTAGGATGCGCTTCATAAATTGTCATCTTAACACCATAGTTATTTAGGTCAATCTTTCACTGGTTCAAGGTATCATGTCCAAAAAAATTCATAATTTTTGCATGCCTAGACTAGACTTAGGATGCACTTCTCAACCCAGCAGATCATAACTTAGCAGAACCTGTTAGGGTAACTTCATATTTCATACCTTATATGCTTAGATCAAATTGGCATCAACATCAACCTAGAGCAAAATTTAGGTTTCCCTTTTCTGAAAAATGACCATCATAAGATAACCTTAGGTTTTACATCCGCCATCAGAAATGACAGTATTATCAGCCTAGAATAGAGTTAGGACCCCTCAGTTCAAAATCTAGAGTAGAGTTAGGTTTTCTCATTTCTAAAATCAACCATCCTCGGGCATCTGTAGGATTCATATTTTAAAATCAATAAGAAATTAGGTTTCTCTTATAGAATCAACCATCATGGGGGTATCCTTAAGATTCACATCTCAGATCTAGCATAGAGTTAGAAAACCTTCTTAAAGACATCTTTAGGAGTTTTTTCTAAGGGCAGCTTTAGGATACCTTATCGAAAGGTAGCCTTATAAGCTTTTTAAACCTAAAGGCATCTTTAAGAGTTTATCTTTCCTAAGGGTAGCTTTAGGACACCTTATCTAAGAGCAGTCTTAGAAGCTTTTTAGACCCAAGGGCATCTTTAGTAATTTTTCCTCCCTAAGGGCATCCTTAGGAGCTTTTCAGACCTTCCTAGGATAGCCATAGGATACTTCCCTAAGGGCAGCCTTAAGAGCTTTTCATGCCTTTATAGGATAGCCTTAGGATACATCCCTAAGGGCAGTTTTAAGAGCTTTTTAGACCTTTCAAGGATAACCTTAGGATACCTCCCTAAGGGCAACCTTAGAGCTTTTCAGGCCTTTCTAGGATAGCCTTAAAGACAGCCTTAGGAGCTTTTCAAACCTTCCTAGGAGAGCCTTATGATCCTTTTATCCCAACCCGACTATGGTAGTTTGTGTTCACTATCACTCTGATTACTTTTAAAGAAAAACAACCATGATGAGGGTCAGTTGTGAACACGTATTTTTACACCCCTAAATGTAATTAGGATTGTGCTAAATTGACTGGCACCAACCGGGGTTTAACCTGGCTTCGAAATAGACGACAGAACCCTAAAAACCTAGTCGCCACCTTAAAGAGGAAGCAATGTCTGTCACGTCCCAATTTTGAAACATGACAATCCTAGGATGTAGGAACTGTTTAAGGCTACAAACACTCGTAGAATCCCTATTATGATGCATATTATTTACCTGTTATAATAAATCAGTAATCAATATCATCCATTTATTTATCATCATCTATAGGCAAATCCATATCTAACATATTCCATACATATTAGTTAATAGTTAAGAGTATTATTTACACATCATTTTTTACATAACTAACTCATTTTATAATATAACCATGGAGCCTCTAGAGTTTACAAAAGGAACATATAACACTGATTTTTACATTACAAAGATAAGCTGGTTCCACTGAAGGAGGAATCCTTGGAACTGTTCTACTCCTGATCTAAAAAATATTTAACCACTAAAGAGTGAGTATTTTAATACTTAGTGAGTCAAATATATATTATTACATAATATGTTAGGTAGATAACAATAAATAAGTGGTACAAATGAATGGTTCCATAGATAGCACACCAAATTCTCAAATCAAGGGAATTGGATATTAATATAGGTCAATGATGTATAAACACGATAAAGGTATCATATACTTATGTAGATGTGACGGATAATGGGCCTTGAGCACATTTTATCTCGTATCAATCTCATGTAAATTACATAAAGTGGGCTAGGCTTTATTGCTAGGACATTAACCCTTCCCAGCTAGGGTTTAAATATTTATTGTGCACAATGCCGATGGTACTCACCCACTACCCCATTGGTAAGGTAGCTCTATTATATTAACATATAAATAGGCAATGGAAAGCAATTACAATAACAAATATCCAATAAAATAATATGGCACAATTAACAAGTCAATAGGCTCAATAATTTATCATCAATCAATTAATGTCAGTGTAATTCAATAAACAAGTCTTAGGTTCAATAAATGATATATCAAATGGCATAGAACTTAGTTGTGGGCTAGGTATAAAAATGGTAAATAATACTCAGTTGCGTTGGAGAAATTGGCTACCCACCCATGCTAGCGATAATGGCATTGGCTTGGTAGGCCTATAGAAATTTTCAAAGGGGCATTTCATTGAACACTTGGTGTGCACAACTTTAGGGTCAATTTGGTTAGTTTTTTAGGTAAATTCAACAAAGCCCAAAGTTTATATTTTAATCTCACATTGCAACAATTATAATGGCTATAGAAAATCAAATATTAATTCAAAGGTAAACATAAAAAATTAGGCTTGAAAACAAAAAAAATAACAAAGGTTTTTTTGGTTGGGTGGTTCAACCAACATGTCATGAATAAGGAAATGGATTATAAAATTTCATACATGATTTTAAATGTGTATAATAACATATATTTAACTCACCTAATTAATTGATTTGGCCAAAAACACTTTTAAACTCCAATTTGCTTATAATAGGCTTTTATGGCAATCTTCCTCTTCCTTTGATTTTACAACAAAAATTTCAATTGTTTTAGCATTAAATGGATAGGAATAAACATATTCTAACTTATTTTTGAATTATGGAACTAAAATTTAGAATTAAGGTTTTGACATAAACCTAAAATTAGGATTTTTCTATCTATTTTGCTTTCTATATGCAATCTTTCTTCCAATTCACTTATTTAATCATATAACAACTAAAATATATGGAAAGAATGAACTAAAAACCATTTTACCTCTTCTTCAAGGTGTGGCCAAAAACCCTAAGTAAGAATTCTTCAATCTTTTACTTGTTTTCTTTGAGAAATTTTGGTATAGGATAGGTTATTTTGATGTATAATCAAGTTTTGCTTTGATTTTCACTAAGTTTCTTTGGAAAAATTTGAAGAAAAAGAAGAAGAAGTGGTTCGGCCTTAGGTGGGGAGAAGAAGGAAAAAAGGAAAATGGATGGAAAAAATGAAGAAGCAAGCTTTATATAGGTATGTAATTTTAGGTATTTAGGTTTTTCTCCCTAAAACTTTCAATATTTATATTTTGACCCTTTAAGTTATGATTATTTACATTTTTATCCCATTTTAATTTTAACACTATATTTCTTATATTCCTCAGTTTTATGACCCTAATAGTGTATTTAATATATTAATTTCTTATCCGTTCACTAATTATGGCACCGAGGTGACTGTTTACCTATCAATATCAGTTTTTATGCAACTAATCTAACTATGCACATATAATGCTCTTATAATTAAATGAAGTGCTTCCTATGCATAAAGGAATGAAATTTTAGGGTGTTACACTCTAGCCCTTTTAATAAAATTTGTCCTCGAATTTTCTAACTATATGTATCTCGTTACTAAAATAAGAACAGATACTTAACTTCAATATCTTGCTCGCTTTCCCAAGTGTACTCTTCTATTGACTGATTCTTCCATAATACTTTGTTCATAGGAATCTCTTTAATATGTAATTTTCTAACTTGATGGTCCATAATCTTTACAGGTGTTTCCTTATATGTCAAGTCTTCATCTATCTTAATGGCCTGTGGTTCAAGGATATGAGATGGATCCGATACATATTTATGAAGTGTAGAGACATGGAACACTAAATGAACATGGCTTAGGTTAGGTGGAAGTGCCAATCGATATGCTATATTGCTGATCTTTTCTAGTATCTCAAATGGCCTGACATATCTAGGTGATAGCTTTCCTTTCTTGCTAAATCTCATTACACCCTTTATAGGTGAAATTTTAAGGAACACATGATCACCTATAACAAAATATACATTTTTCCTCTTCGGATTAGCATAACTCTTCTACTGGCTAAAAGCAGTCTTCATTCTTTCCTTTATGATAGGGACTTTCACCATCATTTATTTTATTAATTCAAGGCCCTCTAAGTGTTTTTTCCTGGTTCCACCCAACAAATGGGAGATCTATATTTTCTACCATACAACGCTTTATATGGTGCCATGCCAATGGACGAATGGTACCTGTTATTGTAAGAGAATTCAATCAGGGGTAAATACTGATCCTAGTTCCATTTAAAATCAAGCACACATAACCAAAACATATCTTCTAAAGTCTGTATGGTACATTCTAACTGCCCATTTGTCTATGGATGGAAAGTTGTGCTGAAATGCAATTGAGTACATAATGCTTCTTGAAATTTCTACTAGAATCACGAAGTAAATTGAGCTCCCCTATCTAAAATAATTGTCAATGGAACATTATGAAGTCACACTAATTTATCAACATATAATTGAGCATATTGTACAGCTATATAACTGGTTTTCACTTATAGGAAATGAGCTATCTTGGTCAATCGATCAAATATTATCCAAATAGTGTCATATCCTTGTGAAGTTCTTAGTAGACCAACTACAAAATCCATGGTCACCTGTTCCCATTTTCACTATAGCAATTCTATCTCTTATAACAACCCTGACGGCTTATGAAGCTCAAATTTAACCTGCTAACAGGATAAACAAGTGGAAATAAATTTGGCTACATCTCTCTTCATGTTGGGCCACCAATATTGCTCTTTCATATCATGGTACATCTTTGTAATTCTAGGATAAACACTATAATGTGCATAGTTATAATACCTTGAAATTATGTTACAGTTGCCAAGCAATTTTATTAAGTATCGGACCTATAGCACCAGTAATAATTGTTTAGTTTAAGGATTTAGTACAATATTAAATTTAAGATTATTTTTCTCAGATATATAGATGATGAAAGATCAAGAATAATAATAGTTAATGATATGAAGAAAGTATGGAAAAGTATTAAGAATGTTGAAAAGTCTATAGAATGGCAAAATCGTAAATAAGTGAAACTTTAGTGCTATTTTGGGAAATCAACTATCTAGGACCCATAATTATTCCAAAAGTTGTGTAATGTTAAACTATAGCTAAAAATAAGCTTATTCATTTCCCGCTTTGAAATCTAAAACCGAACAGAATTGACAGAATTAGTTACAGAAAGTATTCAGGTCAAAAATAGAAATAATGAATGTTTGGGGGTGGAAAACTTAATTTTCAAAACTTGCCACCTATAAATACAATACTTAGCCCTTTTTCCACCAATTTTCTCTCTTCTTCCTCTCTTCTCCATTTGGGCCAAACCATCATCCATCATTTCTCCACCAAATTTTATACAAATTTTTGAAGAAAAACCATAGAAAACTTGAATTCAAGCCTTGCTTAACCTAATTCCATCCATTTCTCACAAAAAAGATCAAAGGAAACCAAGAAATTTCCCTTTGAAGATTTTGACCACTTCACCAACACAGGGTAACTTGATGTTTTCATCATCTTTTTAAGTTAATTAGGTGTTTTAGATTTTGAATTAGATGGGTTTAGCATTAGATTGCATTAATTTGTTCAAATTGATGGAAATCCCAATTTCAAACACTAATTAGGTTATGTTTATAACCAAACCCTAGATTAAGCTCCCATAATCTATAATTAAGTTAGATTATGTTTAATTGTATCCATTGGAAGCTAATTTAGTGATAGTTTTGGTATAGAATCAAATGAAGAGTAAGATTGCCATATTTGCCTACTGTGAAGAAATTGAAGAATCAAGTTATATTTTGGCAATTTGAAAGCTTAGGTGAGTTTAATATACATCATATTTCAAGTCTAAAGTCATATTTTGAATTATGGAATCCATCTTCAATTGGCCATGTTTTGGCAGAACCATATTAGCCTTGTTCATTTGAATTGTTATTTGATTTTTCCTTGAATTCCAAGCCAAATTTGATCCATTATGTATTATTATTTGTTGGATTTCATTTGCCTATTGAATTGTCCACATTGTGAACTTGTTGTTTGATATTTGGGCATTGTTAAAAATACACCAAAACCTAACCTAAATGCCTTATGAAAGTTGCACATTAAGTGTTCAACAAAATACCTCAATGAGATTTCCATAGGCCTACCAAGCCAATGCCATCATCGCTAACGACGTTGGCTAGGCAATTGCGCCAGCGTAATTGACATTGATTGACTACTTTGTTGTCCAACCTATACTTGATTGCCATACTTGTTATTATTTAATTTATAGCTTCCATTGTTTATATGTGATTGATCAATGATACCGATTGATTAATTTGCAAACCATTTGAACATTGATGAGTTCCTTGATTCCTATGAGTTCCTATAATACCCTAGAAAATTCTAACATATATGCATGAATTAGTTTTCAGTATATGGATCATTAGTCTTGAAATGATGGGAAATGATTTTAGAGACACAGCTAGAAAACGAACTAGTTACTTTTCTAAAAAGTGGCAGTGTCGGGAACACTTCCGAGAAATTAGCAGTCTGGTCAACAGAAGAATTTCTAAAGTTGACCTGGGGGTAAAAGATCATCATAATGCATGTGTAAATTTGGTAAAAATAAAGAAGTGAAAATCATTTAGGAACACTGAAAAAGTAACTAATGGTAAAATTGTAAATAAAAGAAACTTTAAGGTGAATAGTGCAAATTGGTCCGTCAAAGTTATAGAATGACTCTGAAATCATTTTTATAAATAAGTATAAATTAAAATAAGCTTATTTATTCTCTACTTTGAAATCCAAATCCTGACAGAATTGTCAGAATAAATTACAGAAGAATTTGGGGTCAAAGTGTAACTTATGGAAGTTTGAGGATAAAGTTGTAATTTTCCAATTGATTTTTGTATAAAAGAATGACTTAGACAAAATTTCCATCATCTTCTTTCTTTCTTCCATGGTGAAAAATTTCCATCATCTTATTTCTTTCTTCCATGGTGACCGAACCTCCCTAACTCATTTCCTCTTCCATTTCTTCTTCATTCTTCACCAAATCTCTTAAGTAAATCACAGAAAAATTAAGTCTAAACCTAGTTCTATCATCACACACCATTGATTTGCTTGGAGAGTGGAAGAAAACTGAGGAATGTTGGCCTAAAGAATTCGGGTTCATCACCATCTCAAGGTAAGGAGTTAGTTTGTTTGAATTTATTGTTTATTTAGATGAGTTTGATGATGAATTAGATGAGTTTTATGGTTAATTGCATCAATTAATGCGAATTGATAGGAATTCCTAATTTTCCTTAACCTAATGGAAGTTGTAAGTCTTAGCTATTTGAATTACTGTTAGTTTTTATTAATTGATGTTATAATATGTCAATTGGAGGTTAATAGGTGACTATTTGATGAATGGTTTGGTGTAGAATTCAAGATTTGGCAAGGTTGCCTTATTTGGCTCCATTAATGGTTTGTAGTGGAATTCAATTTTCCAAAGCTATTTGGAAGCTTAGGTGAGTCTTATATACATCTTTTAACATGCTTGTTATGTTAAAATTGAAATTCGAAGCCTTGTATGAAAATCCAATTGTGGCTGAACTATAATCACTATTCACATTGCCTTATTTTGTTTGATTTTTGCCTTGATTTCCATAGCCAATTTGATCCAATTTGATGTTGTTTAATATTGTTTCTTTAATGCCTATTGTATAATTACAAATGTGGCTTGTTGTTGGTTGAGTTGGGCAAGTCAAATTTGCACCTAAACCTAACCTATTGGCTTGCCATTGTATGCCCACCAAGTGTTTGATAAAATGACTAGTTCATTTTGTCTTTGGCCTATTGTTTGCATTCCATAGGCCTACCATTTGAATGCCATTGTCGCCAGTGATGTTGGCATGCTAATTGGCCTACCATTTTTCTTTGCCGAGCCAACTTTTGTTCCATGTCTTTATTGATTACCAAACCACTTACCATTGTTTGTATGTCACCTACTATAATGCCATGGATCCTATTGATAATTGATTGATTGATATTGAGCTCATTGATATGGAGGATGCCATTGTTGCATAATGGTATCCATTGATATGTTGTTTCATTACATTGATTCTAATGTGGCTTGACAGAGCTACCGATCAGACAGGGTAGTGGGAAAATACTGTCGGCGATGTGCATATTGTATTATTAGTGCCCTAACTAGGAGGGGTTATGGTTCTGGCCATAAGACCTTATCAGTTTTATGCTCATTGATATTGATATGATATTGGAGACTATATGTTTGCATATGGTCTATACTGATTCTACTGGAGATTGTATGATTTCATACAGTCTATCCCTTTATTTTTCTTTCCATACGACACCGAGCCTATACTTTGTTCTTTGGCTATACTGTGACCTATTACTGATTTTGTATACTGTTATCTGACCTATTGGTATCATTGCTCCATTATTACCTACTGTTAATTTGTTGATGCATATAGATTCACTGAGTATCTTATATACTCACCATTTCCTTGTTTACCCATTTCAGGAGAGGAGTAGATTGAAGAATCCTATTGTTTGTCATCCGAGGATTTCTACTAGCAGTTCTGATGTATATATTCTGATACTGTATTATTATTTTGATGTTCATAATCTAGCCGCTCCATGGGGTATGTATGGGTTAGCTAGGAAATGAACATGTATATATTTATATATCTGATGGTATTTGATAATATATGATGAGTATATGGTATGCTAGTATAACTGTTATAGCCAATTGCAGTAAATTGCAGAATGAATTATAGAATAACAAAATGGATGGTAACTAACTTAAATGGTTAATATATTGTGGTTTATAGATTGTGCATATGATACTAGGTTCTACGGGTGCCGGTCACCATTGGCATCTCCCGTGCCCTAGGACCATCGCGATTCGAAAACAGGTCATAACAGAAGTGGTATCAGAGCTCTCAGTTGCAGATAGTGGATTCTAGATTATAGATGAATAGTACCTGAATTTGTAACACCTCAACCTAAACCCTATTGAAATCCTTAAAGAGGGACTTAGGGGGGAATTTTTTCTTTCTTTATAATATGTTGTTATTGTGTATTTATGCATGAAATTGATAGTTATGCATGTTATATGACTTGATTTTAGGCATAAAAGTGATTTAAATGCTGTTAGGACAAAATCGGGAAATTTTGAGTTTTTGGTGAATTGGGGGCAAAATGGTCATTTTACAGCCCCTTCGAGTTTTTATGGATTTAACACTATATTTGAAGAAATAAAAAAATTAAGTGAATGTAAATGGTATTATTAAGTTTATTTGAATAATAGATGGAGAAATAAACTCGGTTGAAAACAGTTCCCGGCAAGCTGCTCAATTGAGGTGCTTGAGGTGCTTCGATTGCACTAAGGGCATTTTAGTCTTTTCCTTTATGATATGGGATTATAGAATGTGTGCAACCTTATGGTATTACTTTAGGCTTGATTAAATCCAACCATTGGATCAAATGATGGAAAAATGGACGGTTGGATCAGTAGGTTGCAAATTTGCTATCATAAGCTTAAAGCATTGGATTTTTGCCATTGGTTTTTGATTTGGTGTGGCAAATATATGT
>CANXYC011032356.1:0-37179 GCA_948193065.1 Aleurites moluccanus | reverse complement strand
AAGAAATTAAATTATTTCTTCTTAAATTTTTTAATACAAATAAAAAATTCATTTTCATATTTTTGATAAATTTAAAAATAAAAAGTAAAAAATATTTTTATTTTTTATTTGTTATTTTTCAAAAAATAAAATAAAACTATTTTTAAAAAATATTTTTATTTTCAAATTTATCAAAAGTGTAAAAATATATTTTTTAATCTTAAAAAAAAAATTAAAGTAAAAATAAAATATAATTAATTAAAATTAAAAGAGAAGAATATTTATATCTTTTTATTACCCTTGTAAGATTGACTAACAGTCGACTAACAGTAAAATTGGATGAAAATGTTAATAATATATTATGATATTTGTCAGAAATAGTTAATATATTTTTAAATGATCAAGAAAATTTGATATATTAAATCATTTTATACGGAGAAATTATAATTAACCCTTTTAAAATCAATAAACTCTTAAAAAAAATTTGCTGCGTCAAACAAAATAGCCTTCTTCCGCAGGTGACCAAAAAGGGGTTCTTTTTAAACCAATTTAGAATATGGAGGATAAAATAACAAGACTTCTGTAAATAAGTTCACAATGACTTCAAATTGGCTAAGGTTCCCATAAGCATGGTCGGTCCAATACGTTTTCAAATGATAAAGATCTAGATAACTAACCGATAAATTAATATAAACCCATTGAATTGAATTCAAACTTGCACACAGATTCATCAATTTTTATCAGAATATTATATGAATTACAAAACGAAAGGTAGTTTTCCCCTTTATATAAATGACAAATCCCCCACCCACATATGATGTCTGATGAAAATCCAAAACTTTTACAGCTGAATTGTCCCCTCGGAGACAAATAGCTTGATCCTAGAATTACAACACTTTGCTGTGGAGAAGCCAGAAGCAAAAAGTTAAAATGGCACTCATTTTCTCCACAATTTGTGAAATGCCTCAAGCATATTCACACAAATGTTCAAGCTGAAGTCATCTATCTCATGAATCTATGGAGTGAACAATCTTCTTACTTTGTGAATTAGCCTTCGACATATCGGACACATCTTGCTTTCCCCTTCCATAATCCTGTGGAGTATTCTTAATCAGAATCTATTAAATCTCATCATATAAAAAATTTGTGAAATATATTATGTCTTATTTATATATACCTTTGAGCACAGTCATAGCAGGTGGCACAATGGCCACAAGGAACAAAAAAGCAGTTTCTTTGATCATCATAACAAATCACACACAATTTAGCATCATATAAATCCTCTGAAGAACTACTAGACGATCCATCTTCTTCGTCGTCCTTTCCTTCGTTGGTTCCATATGTGTAAGGAACCAACTTTTGTGGCAATATAGGTTCTGTCTCAGAAACTTGTCTTACTGCTGTTTCTACTATATTACTTTCAGAATCACAAACCCCAAGATATTTCAATACCAAGAAAATTATAATTATAATAAATCCTGAAAAACCACAAAAACATTTCAGGATAAGGCTACACTTTTACAGGCAAGTTCAAGGAGTATTTAAAGCATAAGATCTGAGTCTAATTCTGTACCTAAAATCGCAACGTAAGTTATCACACGAGCCACAAAAGATAGTTCAATGTGCCATCCACCTAGATCACCCTGCAGTCAATTTAATTAATCTGAGGTTCAGTTTTGTGAAAATTAGTATAAGTTTGTGAAATTGAGGAAAAAAAGAGAGAAGAGCCTTGCATTATGAGGCGTAGTTACTACAAGATAACGAGTCTTTGGAAATAGAAGCGTAAGCCAGCAGGATCCTTTAATTGTTGAGCACATATTCCTCGCTTTCGATAGATCAAAAAGTTTTGACGTAACATTTAGAGTTATTTTCATTATAATGTCTCTGGGCTTTGTGTTTACCAGACCAAGATAGTACTTGTCGTCCTCCTCAATCGTATATTCAGCTTCTTTTCCTGAACAAATATATATATTTCAAGTCTTTCCGATAAATAGTTCAGAATAAATAAATGAGACTTGTAACAATGTTATCAGAATAATAGATTCCCTGTCCTTTTCAGAGGCTAAACATCAAATCCAATAGTCCAGTTACAGTATTAATTGCATTCGGAGAACTAAAAGGGGGAGTCAAGATTACTACCTTTTAAGGGACTACTGAGGTTAAAGGCATTCGGAGATGAAGTTACTGTTGGCAGCAATGTTTCATACTTGCGTTCTCCTGCAGAAGCATTTGTTATGTTGAAGTGAAAATTTGTACAATTCAGGGAGAGAAATTTGCTGCCTGAGAAATTAAGTAACCCAAAATCACCTTTAATCAAAATCACTTGAAGTTGATTCAAAGTACTAGTTTGAGTTTCCCATTTCATGCGAAACTTTGAACCCTTATTCAGCCACAAAGAAAATCCCTGAAGAATAAATCCCCCAACACCCCAACAAAAAAAATGAAATTAGAAAAATAGAACTCAATTATCAGTTGAAGAAAATGGTAATCAAACTGAAATTGGAAGACTTTAATCTAACCCTTCGACTGTAAGATGCAACAATCATATAATCAGATACACTCCAATTGGTTTCGAAACTCAATTCAGGTTTGTCAGAAAACCCATATAAAAGAACCCCTTTCTTATCATCATCTCTCACTTCAACTTGCTCTACAAATACAGAACTTGCCTCCATCAACCGCGAAGAGCTAGGACCAAGCACCATTTGGCGATCCCTATAATACCCATATCGTACAATTACAGAAACTGCAAAAAGCAAAACAAAAAAGAGAAAAAGCTCGCTTGAGATTGAAGGATTAATTAAATAGGAAATGAAATAGAAGATGGTAGAATTACATGCCACATATCCATAGTGTCAAGAGGGCAAGTAACCTTCCCCAGGATTCCTGCGATCGCTGAGAATGGATAGGAGCTGGTGTCAACACTGGCCTGAACATGACTGCTCTGAGCAGATTAGGCAGAGAGATTGTGTGGAATAGGCAAGAATAAGTGTTGGTTTGGTGGGAGAGGAGACTCGTAGGTTAGCCAATGCGTTGGGCGGGTAATTGAATGACCAGTTATTTTTATTTTTGAACGTTAGGTATCAGTTAACAACTGTTTTTAGATAGTTCGATTTAGCATTGCTGGGTTCTATATCTAAGCCCAAGTAAATTAAGGTCAAGGTCCAAAGAGGGTCCTGGCCCAGGATTCATTTAATTAAAGTTGAGTCTTATAATTTTTACAAAAATGTCAAAAAAAAAATTATTTTTACTGTTGTGAAAATATTTTTTCAAAAATACAATATTTTTAATAAAAAAAAATTATAAAAAATATGATATATAATAAATATATGCTAAATATATACTCAATATATACCAAAAATCATATTTTTAAAATAAAAAAAATCATATATAATATAATATTATTTAATTTTTAATTATTATCAAACCTTAATAGAAATTTTTACTTAACTATTATATATGATATATCAAGATCAATTAAAATCTACTAATAATAACTTCCATAAAATAAAAACAAATTAAGATTAAATGATTTTAAGAACACAAATTAAAGTTTAACAAAAAAAAAAAGAGAGCATAATAAACAAATTAAACCTTCAGTATTAGAGTACGCTTCTCAAGATATTTTCCTTTGAAAATACTTCAATGCTGCTTTCTACTTGTACTCTTGAAATTTGCAATTGTCAAATGATAAATGATTATTGTGATTGAAAACGTTAGGTAGGAAGGTTTAACAAATCAATTGGCCATGGCAGAATTAGCCCACAAGAAGAGAAGCAGTGGTGCCCGTTTGGGAAGAGAATAGGCAGTCGGGGGCATAATTTTTGTGCGGAGGAAAAGACCAAGCGTGGGCCACGCGTGCAGGGAATGGGAGGGTGAGTTAACTACATCACATACGTTGGAAGAAAACAAGCTAAAAGAGACACGTAGCTAATTAGTAACCTTTGGTGGCAACCTATCGCCCAATCTTCCTCGCCAAAAACAAGAAAAGAAAAAAGAAAATTCAAAAACTGAAAAGTAGAAAACAGCATGTGCTAAATGGGACCCACACCCTCACCCTTCCCCCACAGTCCCCCCAAATCCTCTGTCTGCCTTTTTAACCTCAAATTCATCAAACTAAACCACAGGGGCTTGCCCTCTCCCTCCTTACTTCTGTCGGTCTGTAGTTCTTTTTTTTTTTTTAATCCTTTAAATTAATTTTCCCAAACTTTTTTTTATTAATCAAATTTTTAATTTTAATATTAAAATCCATTCCAGATGCAAAGTTAATTCTCTTTCAAGGAGTTTTTTCCGGCTATTCATTTTCAAGGTAGGTCGAGGAGATTCTCCGTGTATGTAAAATAATTAAATTGAAAATTTATATAAACTATAATGCCCTGAATAATTTCGAAAGAGTTAAATAAATATAAAATTTATTACAATCTTAAAAAAAATAAGTAACAAAATATAGTAGTGTTTTTACCTAAAATTTTTTTGGCTTATTAGTGTTTTTTTAATGATAATTGAGAGTTTTTTTTATATATTTTTCCTATTTAATATTAAATTTATATTAATAAATAATTCTAAAATGTATAACACTGTTTTCACAAATTTAACTGTATTCATTCATAAAATATATTTTTTAAACGGATAATTACTATTTTTTTTTACAAATAATATAATACACTAAATTTTTTCTGACGTTTTAAAAATATATTAACTTTTTCTTGACGAATTATACCATTATATTAATACCTCATTCCGTTTAATTTTGATCAAATTTTTCATTAGACAACCCAAAAATATCATTTTAAAAACATAAATACCCTTAAGTTTAAATTATATTTAATTTATTTTTATATCCTAAATATATTAAAATTAAAAATATAAATAAATTAAAAAAAAAAAATGAAACTTAGAAAGAACTCAGGTTAATGGTGTCTTTTATTCCCTTCTCAAAATCCAATTACAAAATTTTTTACCGTAAATCCATCCATTTTGCTAGAAAATCACAATTTTATATTATTATGTATAAATTTTCCCTTACAATCGTCTATTATTTGACAAGAGAGAATAGAAAAGACAATTTAATAAGAAATTAAGAAAGAACATTAAGTGAAAGAGAAAGGATGGAATGGATGAACAGAGAAAGAAAGCAAAAGAAAATCGAAATGATGAAGGTGGATGAACAAAGAGAGAAAGTAAAAGAAAATCTTCCCTCACAACTACAAAATCTTCTCAATATCAACATATAAAACCCATTTCTTAATCTTTACTATCTTTTTCAACTTTCTCTTAAATAATTAATACCTAATTCATCCGAATTTAATAATTTTCATTTTAAAATTGAGTTCAAAATTTATGAAATTAACAATACTTATAAATATGATTAATAATGTTTTGAAGAGTAAGAAAAAGAAAATGAAAATGAAAATTATAAAATTAAGAGAAAAAATTATTTATTGTGTGGTCAATGTTTTGTTAATGAGAATTTTTTTTTTTTTTTTTTTTAAATATTAAGTTTTGTTGTGTTGGGTAGTTTAGGTGAAGAAGAAAAAGTTTGAAGTGAAGAAGAAAAAGTTTGATGTGAAAAATGAATGGGGGATTAGAGAAAGAGAGAGATGAGGAAAAGAATTTGGGTGGAGAGACTGATGAAATAAGAGTTTGGGTGAAAAAGTAGAAAAAATTTAGATGAAAAACATGAAATGTACTTATTGTTAAGAGCAAAATAGATAGAATCATCAATTAGTATATTATGCAATTTATTATGAAAAAATTAGTATATTTTTGAAATGTGAGAAAGAACTTAGGGTGTTTTATTATTTGTGGGAGGAAAATAATAATTATTTCTTTTTTAAATAAAGAAACAAATAAAAAAAGGGCAAAAACTATATTAAACTAATTAACGCTAGATGTTCTAGCGTTGCGCTGCCGATGTCTCCTTCTCTCTCTCTCTCGTCATCTTCGTAAATGGCCTAACAGTGACAAAATCACTGTCTGTCGTTCTATATCTTCCTTTTCTTCTTCACACACTACTTTCACTTGGTTTTTTTCCATTAGCTTCCAATGGTGACCGGCAGGCTATATTTATATATATATATCGAACATGCATCAGGCAATATATTTATGAATGGCTTCTGTTAATTATATATATTTATGAGAGCGACATATTTGATTCTTCTCCTCTTAAATTAATTCTTGACTTTATTGATTTGCCTCATATATATATATATATATATATATATATTCTCTTTCTCAAGAATAAAAAAGAAGAAGACATAGATGGGAAGAGTGAAGCTTCAGATCAAGAGAATTGAAAATATAACAAACAGGCAAGTCACTTTCTCTAAAAGGAGAAATGGACTTATCAAAAAAGCTTATGAACTTTCTGTTCTCTGTGATGTTGATGTAGCACTTATTATGTTTTCTCCATCTGGGAGACTCACTCTCTTCTCTGGAAACAAAAGGTCTGTTATCTATTCCTCATTATTAAAAACATTAATCTTGTTATGACTAATTAATTAAACTTTGTTTAATTTGTTCCAGGCCTTTTTGAAAAGCATTGAGGAAATTATTACACGCTATGTCAGTCTTCCTGATCATGAACGAGGACGGTAAGAAGATCTTATCAATCTTTCAGAGTTGATTTCATGTCATCAGTTTACATAGTTTTTTTCTTGTATAGATTTATTAATAATTGATGGTTTCTTGATCTTTGTTTCTGGCTGTCTCATAAATTAAGGCTACATAATCGAGAGGTATATACCTAATCCAGTATATAATTAAGCACTGCCAATATTCACTAAGATATGGAATTAATTATGAATAATCCCAAATTAATGGTTTTGCAGTTCCTCCAAAGGGCTCTTTGCAAGTTAAGATCTGAAGGTGATCCAAGTAATTTTCAAGTAGCCAGGTTTGGAAATTGGAATTACTTATCCTTTTTCTTTTTTTTTTTTTGGTATTACTATTAATTATATGTAGTGATAAATTTAATTACTATTAGTTGACTTCTCTTTTTTAAAATACTTTGATTTCTTGCTGCCCTGTGAAGCAGCCCTGGGATTACTGATTCTGAACTCGAGGTATTTATTTAATTGTCACTTTAATTTGTATTAAGAAAACTAATAAGTATATTTTGTCACGTTAATTCTTCAATAATATTAATTAAAAATTGTCAGGAATTTCAAAAAGAAATTGTTAGATTTAAATCGCAAGTGGAAAATATGGAGAAACAACTATGGTATAGTACCCTTCTTCTTTGTTAATTGCATTGGACAAATTAAACCCTGTATATCGAATTAAATCTACAACTTGTATCAAAAAATGAAAAAATAAAAATCCAATTAATTTTGTTTCAGGGTATTAGAGGGAAATCTTTCCCATATCACAACATTGGGTGAAGCTGAGTATCAAGAGCATGTCCTTGAAGATGCATTGAAAAGAATTCAGATGCACAAGGTATAATTAAGTCACTAACAAATTAAATATTGCACTTTATAACAATCTTAATTAGAAATGTTAATTAATTAGTTAAATTCATGATCATGTAACAGCAATTTTTGGAAGTCAAGTACAATCAGGTACCTGTTGATCCAAAGACTGCAAATGTTAATGATCTCGTAACAGAAGAAATTCCAAACAGTATCCTGGATTGTCTACGTGAAAGAGACCCACAAGTTCAGATCTTGAATTTTTTGGATTCTAACTGCCTTCTTCCTTTAAGGTGCTTCATTATAATAAGATTATACAGCATAAATCTTTATTTGGTTGTTAACAATGTTCATGAAATTAATTACCATGCATATTCTTCTAAAAATTGATAAATTTGCAGAAATCAAGTGCAGCGACCAGCAGAGATATTAGCATCATCTTCTTCAAATGTTGCACATGGACAAAACATGAATGTTGATGATCACATAAGCCCAAGAAGTGGTGGTTTGGAGGACCACAATAATGTTCAAATGCAAAATGTCAACTTGTCTCCTTGGACTGAATTTTACCCTATAGGTACTTAGCATATACAATATACTCCACTTCATTATCATTAAATGATGACAAAAATATATTTTACTCGAACTCAGAGAATTATAATGAGTTTAGATAATTTTTATATTATTTAAAATAGATTTTATATTGATCAATCAGGGTCAAATAATAAGACATATTCATACTTTATTATGAGGTATCATAATCAATGGAGAATACACATATTAGGAGGAGTAATCATTAATCTCGAAATATGATTAGTTCTATTAATTATAAAATAGGTTGAAAATACCTGTGTTTAAATTAAAAAAAAAATAAACTTTATATTATATGTATCATGTTTAAAACAACTAAATTGTTAGTGATGCATCACAATTACCTCAATTACTATAGTAAATTGAAGTTGAGTATTCAAAATGAAGTTTGATCAAGTTGAGTTTTTTTTTATGTAGTATTGTATTAACTTGATTAATTTGATTTGATTATATATAGTTGTACATTTAGAAAACCCAAATTTTTGTTAGTTTTTAATGTCAATGTAGCAGTAGAGGTCCTAATTAATAAAGTAATTGAATTTAGAGTTGATATTTAATTTATTATTATATATGATTGAAAATATGTTGGCAGGTAATAGCTCTATTCATGCTAGTTCACAACCCAGAGAACGTGCACTTCTTGAATTGTATTTGTCTCATATTACACCACCAACCATTTGATGTAGCCATCGCCAAGTTTTTTCCTTCATTTTTCATAGATGTTAATGTTTAATTATTTATTCCATCATATGCTTTATTTATTTACTTTCTGTTTTTACTTCAAATTTCGGACTAGAGACCTATTTTTACTGTACCACATGTGAATTTTATATCTTGGGTTGAATCTTCTACTATTACTTATTTTCTTCTATTTGCTAGTAATAGTATCAATAATGTATATATATTTTTACTGTGATAAGAAAAAAAAAATTTGCAGTGACTATATACATGTAATGCTTTTTTTTGGGCCCATGTACACGATGAGTTATTTACTGCTTATCCTCCTTTTCTTATTAATTGTTGGAGTTTTTTTTACTGCTTATCGTAGATGGGGCATCGAAATAAAATGCAAATATATATAACGGAAATGGAGAATAATTAACTTTTGCGCAAACTTTCTATAACGTGAGATAGGCACTCAAGTAAAATTTGAATTAAAAATTTTAAAATTCATAAAATTTATAAAATTTAAAATTTAAATTTTTTAATTTTGTATATTTATAAAATTTTATTTGTTTGAAATAAAAATGAAATGTATGGATTTTGATGTTATTTTTATAATAAAAAAATAATTTATAGATTTTTTTATTTATTAAAATGAAAGATTTGTAGTAGATGATAGATTTTGAACAATTCATAAATTTTAACACTTTTTTATTAATCAAATAATAAATTCTAACATAATTCATTAATTTTCTTAAATCCATCATCTAAATCTCTCAAACCAAACATGACTTCAATATTTCTTGTTCATAAAAAAATATAGAAATAGACACCAATGTTTTAAAATCGGATCGGTTAAAGAACCGATAAAAGCAGAGGGTCAAAGATTCGACTAAAATAAAATCGATTAAACTAAAAAAAATCGATATATATATATAATTTGATATTTATTATATATATAATGAAAATAAATATAATGTAATTATAGATAAATTAAAAATTTATATAAAATTATATTTTTTGTGATGTTAATTCTCTTAATTTCTTTTAACACCAAAAAATATCATTTTTATTTGATAAAAATAATGTCGTTTTGATAAAAAATAAATTAAAAATTAAAAATTGACCAGCTCGAATAAAAAAATGGTCCAATTTAATCGTTTCATTGATTAACCGATTAATTCATTATTTTTTAATAAATTTTTTGAGACGAATTATTTAAAATTGACCGGATCAATTATTAATTCAATTCTTAATTTTTCTGGTTCGATCAATCGGTACTATCTAATTTTTACATCCACGATAGACACTCAATAGTTAAATTAGTAGCTTAATTATATGTTTAAGACTTTTCTCCCCTTATATTATTAAATACTCATATAAGATTTTACATCTATATTTAAGCCCACGCAAGTCTTCAAATTTCTATTACATGCTTTACTCAATGTCCTTGTATATATATATTTTTTATTTTCAGCATAATGCACAAAAATTTAAAATAAATAAATCATCAAGTCGTGTACAACAAAGTAATTCAATTGTAAATTTATTTTTAAAATAATAAAATAGAATTTAATGATAATTTGAAAATCATACTTAAAAAAATACCGTTTGAATAAAAAGATGATGCAAAAAAAAAAAAAAGGAAAAAAAATAATGAACCAAAATTTTATTTAATAAATTGAAATATATTAATTTAGTAATTTGATTAGTCTTGTAAATATTTAAATTTGATTTATCTTATAATTTAATTTACTTTGATTTTTTAAAAATTAAATTTTTATTTTTATTTTATTATTTTATAACTCGATTTAATTTGAATCGAATTAACTTCTTTAAATTTAATTAATTCAGTATTTTTTACTATATATTCCAAAAATTGAATAACCCATAACTTGATAATTGATAAATTGAAGTAAATATAATTTTAGATTTCCTTTAATTTAATTGTTTATAATAAAAATAAAACTAAAAATAAATACAATTCAAAGAGAACTTAATTTACTTCATATTTTTTAATATTTTCAGAAAACAATTAAGCTAAGCAAATTTCATTTTACTTCACATTGCCATTGGATTCCCACAAAAAACAAACAAGCAATGAGATTCCTAATTAATAACAACCCAATTAATTGTATTAGAAAAACAAACAACGAGCATATGTTGAAGTATGAAGGTTGAATCAATCAGATCGGTGGTAAGAGATCCAACGGTTGTAAAGATAATTAGTTTGTTTATCTTGTCATCATCCAACGGTTACTATCAAGAGAACTTGAGTTAGAGCTGATAAAGGCGGACCCAGATTGACAGAAAAAATAAAAAATAAAATTGGAAAAAACCAAAAACTTAAAAATAAAAACCCCACACATTCCTTCAAAATTCAAAAGCCTTCAAAACTACAAAAACTAAACAACCGCCAAACATCAGCTTTTGAAAAACAAAAATGGCGCTCTCTCTTTACTTTCATTTCTTACATTCCCTCTCTCTCTCTATTCTCCACCATTACATATTCTTCTAAACTCTTTACCTCTCAACCCTCTCCCTCGCTCTCTCTCTTCAATTCCAAAGGCACCAGCAAAGGAATAGAGAGTGAGTTTCAATGGCAGAACAAGAGAATTACGTACGCGTTACCCGCGCGGCAAGAAAGAGGGCTGCGCCGGCAATGGCCCCCTCTACGGAGCAGCCTGTGCTGAAGAAAAGGGTGGTTTTGGGGGAGCTTCCTAATCTGTCAAACGTTGTCGTTTCATTGAATAAGGGCGCTGGAGATGTTCCGCAGAAACTGAAAAACAAGCCAAAGCCAAAGGCCAAGAAGGCTATCATAGTCAAGGATGATGCTCCCAAGGAGGATATTGATGGAAGGTCTGATGATCCTCAGATGTGTGGGCCGTATGCATCTGACATTTATGAGTATCTTCATAAAATGGAGGTAAGTAGTTCTGCATTAGCAAATGAAGCTCTAGATCCACCGGTACATCTGGTCGCCTCTGTTGAGTCAATGATTTTGTTTTTACGCATAAAGGGAGGAATTTGAAGCTTTGTATTGTAGTTTATTCACATGAATTTTGACATGCCCCGTGTAAATCAAGTTATCATTTTTGGAAATTGTTTCATGGATTTTGGCGTTATGAATTGGGGGCTATAAGTGATAATGGGCATGGGCTTCTGGGTTTGATATCTGATTGTTTTTGGTTAAAAAGAGTTCTTTTGGAGTTTGATTGGAATCTTGGTATTCGATTTAGAGTTTTAGGTTTGATTAAATAATTGGCATTGTTAAAGGAGCTTTTGTTTTTGTCAGTTAGGATTAATTTTGATAATGGATTGAACTTCTTTTTAGGTGGATCCAAAGAGAAGGCCATTACCTGATTACATTGAGAAAGTCCAAAAGGATGTTAGTCCCAATGCGAGAGGGATTCTGGTGGATTGGTTGGTGGAGGTTGCAGAGGAGTACAAGCTTGTCTCAGATACTCTGTATCTCACCATTACCTACATTGACAGATTCCTGTCTTTGAATGCTCTTAATAGGCAGAAACTTCAGCTGCTGGGTGTTTCCTCAATGCTTATTGCATCGTAAGAGCCTGAGTTCTTTGAATTTGTTTATGTTTCATTTATTTATTTATTTTTATTTTAGGTTCTTTGGTCTATTGATATTTGTAAAGTTTACTTATGTTTCTTTATTGTGATTGCAATTGTAGAAAGTATGAAGAAATTAACCCTCCAAATGTGGAAGCTTTTTGCTATATCACTGATAATACATACACCAAGGAAGATGTACCTTCTTTTTCACCTTTTTCTATTGTCCTATATATCTTGGATTTTTATATTATCTGGGAGTTTTATTTTGTTATTGTAGTTCCTTTTTATTTAATTGATGGCGTTTTGTTGGTTGTCTTGAAGGTGGTGAAAATGGAGGCTGACTTACTTAAGTCCCTGAAATTTGAATTGGGTAATCCTACAATAAAAACATTCCTAAGGTAAGAAAAATAGTGAAAATCTCTTATTTGTTCATATTTGATATGCATAGCATCTCTGTTGCTAAAGCATAATGATTTATGGTTTTTTTGTGGTGTTGGTTTGCAGGAGATTTAACAGGGTTGCACAAGAGGATTATAATGTGAGATTTCATTTATACAGAGTTTGAATTTGTAATGTTGTACGTTCATCCATTGTTGGTGAATAGTTGTAGACTAATAATGTCTCTGCCTTCTACAGAGCTTGAATTTGCAGCTTGAGTTCTTGGGATACTACCTTGCTGAGTTAAGCTTTTTGGATTACAATTGTGTGAGATTTTTGCCGTCTCTGGTGGCTGCATCTGTTATCTTTCTAGCAAGATTCATAATGAAACCAAAGATGCATCCCTGGGTAGAGTCTTATTTCAGATAGGGTTAATTTGAGTCGATATTTGTACTTTATGATCGATTTTACTAATTTTAGTTTGCACAGACTTTAACTCTGCAACAGTACTCTGGATACAAGCCATCTGATCTGAAGGAATGTGTTCTTATCATACATGACTTGTATTTAAGTAGGAGAGGAAGAAGATTACAAGCTGTAAGAGAAAAATACAAGCAGCATAAGGTATGGTTTTGGTTCAGCAAATTAAGGATTTCAATTTAATTTGCAACAGCCAAAATGGTAATCTTGATTAAATTTGGCCTTGTTTTATCTGGGACAGTTCAAATGTGTTGCAACAGTACCTTCGCCTCCTGAGATACCAGCTTGTTTTTTTGAAGAGTTAAAGAATGAATGCAAGTATTGAAGTTTACAATTTTGTATGGTTAGAAGTGAATGAGAAAGGGCCCTGCTTTGAAAAAGTCTAAAAGAGAAGAATCCTAACACCAGAAATATAGGATTATGGATTTACAAGCTAAATCTTGATTGAAAGGGGATTCTTGAAGTGAGCATTTTTTGCCATGATCTGCTGTGGTTCTGTTCATAGTTGTGTTTTCCATCTGATGCTTAGGGTTTTAATATTGTGAAGATGAACGCCATTTGCTTACATAAGTAGCTGCTGATAGTGCCCATTTTGACTCATTTTGTTGTTAGAAACTTTAATTTCCTATGGAAATATTGTAAATAAACTCGACATAAATTTTGTTCTTGTTAGTTATTTTTTTTTAAATCTTATGATGACATGGCTTTTGCTTTTGTTTTATTTCAAATATATGAATGGTGACAAATCCTTATGTTTTGACTCGACATGTATCCTTGATTTTTCACATTGCAGGTATATGAGAAATCCGTTGTAGTTTCATTTTTGAATTGAGCAGTGACTAGTAGCAATTGAGGGAAAGGAAGTTGTAATGGCATGACAATTGTGAACGTAAAAACCTAATGTGATCTTTGATTGCTTTACATTAGAGAAGCACTTACGATTACTTTACAAAACTTCATTTCCACTGAACAAAAACCATATCTGTTCGTTGTTTCTCAATGAAAAACAAGTGGAACAAGTCTTTTCACTATCCTGATTTTGCTCTATCAGGGAATCCTTCACCAGATGATCTCTGCCTCTTGAATGTGTTTAAGCTTCCAAACATTTTACTTGGCTTCTACTTGCTGCTGATCTGAAACAAGCTAATGGAACAGGTATTTTTGCATAATTGACATTAGATTTAATGTAATAGTGATAGGAAAATAGATAGGAAGTTGGAAATGTTAAAGCCGCAGAGTCAAGTCAACTTTAAGCAACTCAGATTGTCGTTTATGCTGATCTGAGGGCATCCGAAAACTTCCAGGCCACTTTGCCATTATTGACTCTTCAGGAGAAATGGTTTTCCATTCCACCCCAAATCTCTGGTTAATATTGTTGAATCTTCCAATCATAGCATCCTGTTCCTTACTTGGTTTATGGACAAGTGAATGGGCCTGAACACCAAGTGACAGAACCATTGTTTTACGAGGAAACAAATCTTTTGCTTCCATATACCTCTCATATTGGTATCTCTTCATTGCTCCTCTCTCCCTCTTGTGAGCATTCTGGTGGCCACCAAGTGCCTGCGAACTCTGGAACTTTCTTTTGCAAAAGTTACATGAGAAAACCTTATTGGAAGTAGATTTTGATAAAGAAGCTTGTTCTATATCCATCCGGCCTATGCTCAAGTTCAACCATTCATTTGAACTGCCTTCTGCAGTATCTCCAAAGTAATTTTCTCCATATATTTTGCTCTGGAATAGCATCTTCACCACTGGAGCCTGTTAAAGGCAAATGGATTTAGAGACGTTTCTCAAGGAAACTGAAGTGGCAATGGATATTTGAAGATTTTATAATGTTCTTGTTCACCTGTGACCCCAGTCCCTGTTTTTGGCATTGCTATTATATGTGGTAGATAATTTGGCATTATAAATTGTTTCGTTTGTATTCCTATTTGCAAATTTGTCTGACTTGAGGTAACTTATCATTCAAATTTCGCAATAGGGCAACAATTTCTTCATTGTCACATCAAATCAAAATTATCCTAGTTGCCTGCCATGATTTTAGTTACTTTCCTAAAAGTTTGCTAATGATCCTAGAACTTGAATAGGTTTCTGATACTAATTTTGATGCGAAAGGAACAGGATTTGTCGGCAGTTCTCGTTAAGCAAAGTTATCCATTTTATTAAACAGTTCAATTGATGGACCCAAAAGTTCTCCGATTAAATCACTTAAGCTATGTAATTGAACATAATGTAATATATTATTAAAAGATTTAGGCATAACTTTCTAGTTCCTTTTAACTTACTTAGTGGATTGTGGAATCCAAATATTTTTACCTTATTCTCTAACTTTTCACTCCCCTAGGATTTCAATTTCAACCGCAGATCATTCTTTTTAGGAATAGAGATGGTGGACAAGAAAGAAAGACACGATAATACTATAGGATGATTAGTTGGCTTTAATTAGCAATTTTGATGAATTTAGCCAGGTTTTTTAGGTTAATAACTTAATAATAATCATTAATGATGATATTGGGAAATAATTATTAATGAAACAATTCCACTTCAAGACTTAGTTGTAGTGGGCATAATTAGTTTAATTCTCTATCTTTATATGCTGGTAAGATACGGACAAGTGAAGCTTCTATAGAAGAGATTGAAAGAATGATATTTTTAGTGGATTGATGACTCAGGAGATTGAAACAGAAAATTATCAAATCCAAAAGGGTATCTTTAACTTAGTGCTGAATTGGGTGACAGAGGTGGAAACTAGGCATATTCCTCAGATGGGATGCACCAACTATTTATGACTTGAATGAGAATGGAGATATCTGTAAATCAACTTTTGCGTCTTGAAATGAACTAATTATTCCACATACATTATATTACAATGAAGCTAGCACAATTTTTTTTTTTTGGAAGATTATCACTTGTCTTTAGTGCCCTTCGCTCAAGTTTTTGGCTCCCTGTGAGGTAGCATAAAAATATGCTGAAGGCCAATTGCAAGTTGAGACGTACCTAAAAAAAAAAAAAAGCAAAGTCTGCATCATTAGTCATTATGTAGCTTTTGCCTAAGTAGAGTGAAACAGAATCTAGTTGACCCGTACCAACGTCCACAGTCCAGGAAATACACTTCCATTATCAGCCTTGAAATGCTTTCAGTTCAGGATTATATTAACATCTGGATGGGCCGTTTTGTTAATGAAATTAGTTTATGAAGTACCAAAATGAAAATAATTATAGTTATAACCAAATAGTCTAAATTTCATTAAAATAAGGATTAGATGCAATTCATTAATTTTGTTATACATTTAAAGATGTTGGAAAACAAGGTGTGTATCATGTTCCATCAAGTTAAGATAGATATAAAATTGTAGAGAACATAAAATAGGACGATTGCTCAAAAGACTTGTCTCCGATGGGAAAACTTTAGCCCAAAAACAAGTTGGAAGAGATTGAGCTTAGGTTTGAGGCTTTGAGCCCAAACAAGGTCCCCCATTGATGGGCTACGGACACTGCAGAATTATATATATATATATATATTATAAAATTATATTAAAATCACCTAATTGAATTTCCGAATATTCGAAACGAATTAAATTAAAATATTTAAAAATTTAAATCGAACTGAATTAAAATATCTGAATATCCGAACTAAACCAAAATATATCCAAATTAAAATTGAATCCCCAAACTATATTGTATCAAATTTTTGAAATAATTCAATATAAATATTTTCTTCATTCAGTTAAAAATTAAAAATTCAAAAATAGAGTCACTAAAATTTCAATTAAATTTTAAAATTTTTAAATCTCCAACTTTATTCAATATGTGCAAGTTATAAATATTTTTAAATTACTCATTGTTAGATAATTGTATACAGTAACGCTGTAAAAATTAAATATTGAACGATTAATCATGTCATTTTAATCGTTGAATTAAGGTTTTCATTTGTTTATTCTTCTCAAGTTAAAGTATAAGATATACAGTATACTCAATTACAATTAATAATAAAATAATATCAAATTATATTGGCACAAAATAAAGTAACTGAATAAATAATTTAGTTAGTTCATAAAATAATTAAATTTAAATGTCACTAAAATTTTAATATTTAGGATAACTAATTTTTTAGAACAGCTATGAAATTTTAAATATTTAATAAATTTATATGAACATAAATATTTTTAGTAGAAAATAAAAAAAAATTCACATATAATACAAGTAAAAAAATTGTTATTTTATGCAAATTAAATTAAATATAAATATTAATAATATATATTTTTTTCCTATATATATTCGGTTTGTTTTTTTCCATAAATCTTCTATAGTAAAGTAATGATTTGAGTGTAATATATATAATATTGGTACATACATGATTTTCTTTTGATTCTAACACCGTATTTTCAGGTTCTGAGTCATGTGTACACCCAAATCAGGATCCAAGTCAGTCAAAGCAGCAAAAGAAAAATAACAACATTTAGATATGGATAGAAGCGAAATCGGTCAAAACTATTGATTTCAAAATTTATTTTATTTTATTTAATTTAATTTATAATTTAAATATTTTTTTTATTTTAAATCGAACCAAATTAAAATTATATATATATATATATATATATATATATATATATATATATTATTTTTATTATTATTATAATTAAATATATTTGATTTGATTTTATAAACAATCACTTTTTAAATTAATATTAATTTAAATTTTAAAAAATAACCATATTTAAAAATTAATTAAAAATAAATAAATAAAATCTAATTTTTGAGAAAAGTATTAGTTTTAAATATGTTAATTAATAAAATATACAAAATATTAAATTATTTTTGAAATTTTTTTATTATTAATATTTTTTCTTAATTTTATAATAAAATAATAATAATTTATAAAAAAATATTTTATTTGAAACTAATTATTAAAGATATTCAAGACGAAATTAAATTTATGATTTAATTATAATATTAATTTAATTTAAAAAAAATTTATAATAAAAAAATTAATTTAATTTGATAATAATTTTTTAAATTCATCAAATCAAACCCATACATTTAGGGAATCAAAGTATTTTTCTTCTTATGTAAATGCATGCCATTTATTCAAAGGTTACTGCCCTAAATCCTCTTGTAATTGGTTTAGCTTGCTTAGTTGCTTACAATTTGATTTGACCACTAAAAAACATCTACTTTATTTTTTAAATATCTTTAATTTGATTGATTTTTACTCAACAAACAACTGAAACCGTGTACTTTAAGTAAAGATTGTTATACCCACTTGTTCATTTCCTTAAAAAATTCATTAATTAGCTCATCACCCTCACCCTGCATGAATGAAGAAGAAAAAGATTCTTGAAATTTGAAAAATAAAGAAAGAATAAGCTTTACGTCGCTCAGGCATTTCTGAATTTCTCTGTTTTTTAGGTGTAAATCCAGTACAGTTTCTGGCTCTAGACAACGTAGCTATAAAGAGTAAATTGACTATCTTCACCAAAGCACAAGAGCCAAGCATGCTCTATAAATTAGACTAAGTGTGACCCTATTAGTAGTTAATTAATAATTATTAATTCCTATATATATAATTAGATATGCATATATAGAAGCAAAAGTTTCTCGTGAACTATTATAAAAGAAAAACAAAAAGTTCCTTCGTGGGTTGTGTCCCTTGTTTGCAGGGTGTACTGAATGACACATTACATACCCTTTTTTTTTTTCAATTTTTCATTCTCTTCTCTTCTCTTGTCTTCTTTTCCCTTTGCCTAAACAAAGTCATTTAACTTTCTCTGCAACTCGCCTGACTTGCTCGCTGGTCCCGTTTCTTGTTTTTCTCTTTCCCTAATTTGAAACAGTTGAAAATAAAACCTCTGTAACTCATTTGTTATAGCCAAGAAAAATGCATTTTCAACTGTCTTGGAGAGCTGGTTTGTTGCAAAAGCTAATATTTCTGATTCTTGTTTATTTGCTGTTAGTCTCAGGAGAGAGAGAAGAGAAAATGGGTGTTAAAAAAACAGATTACCAGCAACCAAGAAAACTAGAGAAGCAGCAACAGCAACAACAAAAAGAGTTAAAGAACTCATTTGATGTGTTTTTTTCAAGCAAAAGAAAAGTTCCAAATGCTTCAGATCCTCTTCACAACCGTTGAGCCAATTAATTAAGTTCAATTTGTTCGTACTTCGTTCTTAAAATTGCAAAAAAAAAAAAAAACAGAGCTGCAAAATGTGAAAACAAGACTTTCAATTTCACCAATTATAGTGGAGGTTAGCTAATACCATTTTCTAGGTATGGATTTTGTCAATGATGGAGATGGCTAATTTGTCTTGTAATTCTATATGTATATGCATCCAAGTTTTTCAAATTTTCCTGGTTCTTTAGGACTTTTGGGTTATGAATTTATCCATATATTTTTTGTATATGTACCAATTGTACTTAATTATATAAAAATATTAAGTAATCAATGGAAAATTTTGAATAAGGTTTTTCTTTAATTTATTGAAAATTTTTATGGTGAATGTTCTGTTACGTTCTGTTCTGTTTTGTGTGATCTTTTTCCAAAGCTTTCATATAATTGGATTGTCTCTTCAAGTTTGTAAGTAGTTCATTGTCACTTTTTCTTCTTAGTTCCTAACCCAAGACTCGAAAAAGAAAATTTGCATTACCCATCTTTATATATTAATAATGGTTTCTGTTATCGTTTCCATTTCCATGGAACTTAATTGTAAAAGGATTTGATAGATCATACAATACCATCAAGGGATTTGGTAGTACCAAGAGAATCTACTATTCGCTGCGAATTTTTTTTTTTGGTGTATAAGTTCACTGAACTTATTGGTAGATGTGATGATTTTTGGCCAGACTCTAAAATTCGGGTCGAATTCGTTAAAAAAAAAATGTTAAAATCTCATAACACAACTTAAATTGAAATTATCCCATTCGAAAAATTTAAATATTTTATATTTGTTTTATTTAAATTATATATGATATATTTTAACATTATAATATTAATTATTATTATTATTATTATTATTATATTTTAAAATATTATATATATTAAAAAATATATTTCAATAAAAATTGATTATGATTTTATTAGAAAAATCTATTTGTAAAGTGAAACGCGAAAATAATTTGAACTCAATCTGAAACTTGAAGTTTTATTAATTTTATCCACATTTTTTCAAATTTATATATAAATTTTATCCATGATATTTGGCACCCACATGACAAATTGCTAACCTACCAGGTGTGCAATTTGCTTAACTGGCATCCACATGGCAGATTGGCTTTGGAAAAAAAAAAAGATTATGTGAATTGTTATTGGCAAAGCTTTTCACTGCTGCCCATATTTAATTTCCTTTTTTAATTTACAAATAGAGAGAATTTTCTTTCATTTGATTTTTTTCCTAAAATACTGTTTTTAGTTGAAATTATTTGAATTTTCTTTTATATATATATATATATATATATTCTAATTAATTTATTTCAGGATTTATATGTAATGATATTTAGAAATTCTAATATATAATTTAAACAAAAAAAACTGAGCACGTTGATAAAAAAAAAAAAATTAAGAACAGATACTTAAGAGGGACATATGTACAACATATAATGAAATGAAGTTAATTATTTAAATTACTCTTTTCTCTGGATTCATTTCATTATAATCAAGGTGTCTTCGTTATAGAGGTCAATAAGGTTTTATATATCACTGAAGATGATGAACAAGCTGTCTGCCATATCAGACTTTAACTGTTACGCTGATTATGGCATGAGAATAGGGTGCTTGCTTCCATGCATTATGCAATTGTGGAATGTGACATGGGGCACAATGCCCCTAACTTGATGGCCAAGACAAACTTGTCCTAACATATTGTGACTTTATGTTAGGGGTTGGCAGTTGGATTCATGCGGTTTTGTTGTTATATTTAATTTAATTTATAAATTATGAATTAAATTTTTTTCAACTAATTTAATTTATAATTGCAAATGGAATCGTGTTATATAACTTATATTTTTTATTAATTATTATTTTATAAAAAAATTAAAATATATTAATATAATCAATTAAAATTTAAAGAATACGATAACATTCAATCAAAAGAGATATAATTTATTTTTAAAATGTGAGAAAAATTAATACAATATATCAAATCTAATGAGGTAAATAATATTTTAAAAAAATAAAAAATTTTCTTTTTAAATCTAAATTTTTTTTAAAAATATTTAAATATATATTTTAATAAGAATAAATTATTAAAAAATATCTTAAATTTAATAAAATTTGTACCTTACTTTTATTAACTTTTTGAAACTAAATTAATCAAAATTCAAATATATAAGTATTTTATAAATTTTTTTTATTGTAAATAGACTACATTCAAGTTAATTTAAAATTTTAATTTGGAATATATATATATATATATGGGGTTGAATTGGGTCATATTGATATATGCAATATTTAATTCACAAAATGCAGATTGAATAAATTTTAAATTAAGTTAATTTATATTATTTAATAAATCATAAATTAAATTATATTAGATCAGATTGAATTGGACGGTTTATTAATACCCTATTTTATGCACATGAGGGAAGAGCTTCGACCTATCGAGTTTGCTTGAGCTTGGAAGGAGCAGGGTAGTGCAGCTCCACAGACTCGAAGGTTTTGCCTAAGAGTTCGATGTAGCGAGATGTTGTGTTGACGCTGTTGCAAGGTTGTGAGGCCTCCACATGTCTTTAGGCTCAGCGGCTCCAGTCAGCTTAATGCGGTGTCTTAGAGCTGACTTGAAGTGAATTGAGCCAAGCACGACAACTATCCAAATCTAACTCTTATACTCCTCATCAGGGGCTATCGTGTTCCTCGAGAGACATTGTTGCTGGTCAATCCTTGGGCTATTCACATTGATCCCGTGGTATGGAAAGACCCAATATATTTCAGGCCTGAGAGATTCGAAGATTTAGATTGAGAGATATAAATTGATTCCAATTGGGTTGGGGAGAAGGGCTTGCCCTGGTGCTGGCCTTGCAAAAAGAGTAGTGGGCTTGGCAATAGAATCCTTAATTCTACGTTTTGAATTGGAAAAACCGAACTAAGAGCAAGTGCATATGTCTGAAGGGAAAGGAATCATTATGCCTAAAGCACAACCTTCGGAAGCCATGTGTAGTGCACGTGAGTTATTGATTAATGTCCTCCATAACCTATAATTAGTGATTGATTGCAATTACTACTATATGATAATTATTGTTGTCCGAATTAATTCTTTATTAGTTTGTTTTTCACTTGTGTGATATTGTTAGTGTACTATTGGAAGTTACTTTAGAATAAAGCCAAAAGTGTAGTGTCAAAAAAGAAAGAATGATGCATGGTCCATTTAATTTTATTGTTACCTCAGGGTTCTTTTTGTTGTAATTTTTTTTCCCTTGCAGAAGTGAATGTTGGGGGCCTTGAGCTGTTTTTCCCCTTTTGTCTCTACCAATTTTTTATAAATCTTTTACTTTTATAGATGTGACGCCACCCAATAGAGGACATGATTATATGTTGAATTACAACCAAATCACTATACAAATTATAGACTGCGTGTTACATTTCTTCTAAGTCTCTTGTTCCTTTTATGTGAGGCCTAGAAGCCCAACTTGCCACTTTCCTTTTCCCAGCTAGGTGTAACTTGTACATAAACAGGAGATAAAACTCACTTTGAGCTGGTTAATCTGTGACCTATCACCTTCAGGTCACGGGTTCGAGACGCTAGGAATGAGAGATTTATGAGTTATGGGAAAGCCTAGATTGAGGGGTTGTTATGTTTAAAATACAATAATTTATATTTTACTTTTTTTTTTTTAGATTAAAAAATTTTTGTAAAATTTATAATATAATAATATTTATTATTAAAAATCTAATGACATATTTTTTATAAAAAATAAAAATCAAATAAGTTTAAAAAATACAATAAAAATTTTATTAAATCTAAATTATTAAAATATAATAATTTAAATTTAACACATTTTTAATATATATTTTTAGATCTATTTAATTTTTATTATTTATAAAAAAAATATATAATTAAATTTGTTATAATAAATACTATTATAATATAAATTTTAAAAAATTTTACAAATTTTTTTTAAATTAAAAAAAAAAATCACAGTAAAAATTATTATAATTTTTACACATCAGTTTCTCAATCCGAAACGCCTCCCTTTATGGGGTCGACATGCCTTTGAGAAAAAAAAAAAAACTATTAATCTCCACATTTTTTTTGTTTTTTTGCTTGCATTTGAGGGAACTTAAAATCTCTCTCGACGAGTCTAAGAAAGAAATATTATTTCAATGCTAATATTTTTAAAACTAAACTCATAAATTGATAAAAAAATATCAATTCAACCAATTTAATCAATTGTAATTAGTTAAAAAATAGATTTAATTAAACATATAAAAAAGAAAAAAAATAATTCTAAGAAAACCTTATAACAAATTCAAAATGTAAAACAATTGAGTTTAAAATTCTAAGAATTGTTTTGGTTGGTATGTTGATTTACTCTTTCTTATTAATTAAAGTATAAAATTATAAAATATAAACGTTAAATAATTTCAGTTCATAATAAAATTTATTTATTAATAAATTCTCATATTTCATAAATATTATATTAATAATGTAAATTCACCTATTCAAATAATGAAACTGTAAAAAAATATTCAGTTATTATTCTATATTAATTTATAATTTATTTTAAAAATTTTATCAAATTTTAAGTATAATTATTTATAATTTTGAAAAAATATATTTTAAAGGTAAAAATAAATTTTAAAATATTGATTAATTAATTAAAAAATGTTTTATAAATTATTAAAATATTATTTAAAACAAATTTCATATGTTATAATTATAGTATCCTATTCTCTCAAATTATGTGTGCAATAATAACTAATTAAAAAATAATATTTTTTTTTCAATTACATTATTAAATAATTTTAACTTAATATGAAACAGATTCTAAGATGACATTGAGTACGAGATTAATAATAAATTTCATAAATTCAAATAATCTCCCATTCCCAACAAAAAAAATAAATAATAAATTATGATTTCATCTTTATTAAATTTTTGATAATCTTTATTATATAATAATATTTTACAGTTTCGATTTTTGTTAATATATTAAATTAATAATTTTCATAAATTAATAAAATATATTTTTTAAAATTTTTTTATATAATTATATAATTCCAGTCATATTATATATTAATTTTTTAAGAAAATTCATACTATATGTTAATAATTTATCAACATTCTATATATATATAAAACTATAATATTTTATTAAAATATTACTATAAAAGCTATTTTAAATTTAAATAGTTATATTTTTTTTTTCACTTTATATTCAATTGATTATATAGTTTAATTTTTTTTAATTCATATTCAATTGATTATAAGATTGATAAAGGGAATGAATTTTTTAATTAATTAAATATATATTTATTAAATAATAAATATTTTATTTAAATTAATAATTTATTAATTGATTAAATATTTTTAATTAATAAAATTTACAAATATGTATGGTATTAATTTATAAAAGTTATTATATATTTTTAGAATTAAATGTTTATTTCAGTACTTCAGTTGCAGAGTATGCTGGTTAGAGACGGCTCTCGTTTATATGGTTCTGTTATCAAATATTCAGTTCAATTTTTTTTTTCTCGAGAAAAGGAAAGAAAAGAAATCAAAAGCTAAAGAATTTACAACATAAATCATTACACATCAGATCTAAGGTAACCGGTCAATATGTCTCACCCAACACCCATAAATTGATCCCCCAATACCGCTCCTTTCATTAAGTCTCACTTCACTGGACAGGCCTTTTTAATACACGCAAACTCCTTTCCAAATCCTGAATAACTCTAGTTTCTTCGCGAAAATGACCGATTCCAATGCCGGTACCACCACCACTGCGCCACTGCCTTCGGAACAAGACTCTGCCCCAGTGGAATCGCAGCCACAGCAACCAGAGCGGAAGAAGCTGAGTAGCAGCGGTATCTCGCTGAGCATTTGGCCGCCCACGCGGCGTACGAGAGATGCTGTCATCACGCGTCTAATCGAGACCTTATCTAGTCCGTCAGTTCTTTCTAAGCGCTATGGAGAGATCCCTCACGATGAGGCAGAGGCTGCTGCCCGTCGAATTGAGGACGAGGCCTTCGGTGTGGCTAATGCCGCTACCACCGCCGAGGATGACGGTCTGGAGATCCTCCAGCTCTATTCCAAGGAGATAAGCAAGCGCATGCTAGATGCTGTCAAGGCTCGGCCGAGGTCCGAGTACTCTGCTGTGAATAATGATGTATCGGGGTCGCCAAATCCTGTTGCGGTGTCAATGAAGGCAGCCGGTGATGAAATCTCGACTGCAGTTATGAATGAGGCCTGAGCTATTAGGGTTTTCTAGCTTCATATTGGTATTTTTCAGGATTTTTTTTTCGTGTTTGTTGTCTTGAGATTTGTTTTACTAAATTATGGATTTCTCTGATGATTATATGATAATAATTTTGTAACAGTATTATCTAGAGTTTCTATTTTCTGACTTATAATACTGCACTTCATTTTTTGTTCTTGTTTTTGTCTTCTATATATATTTGATGAGTTAAAACGAGGGAATATTTCTGATTTGGGATTTCAAGCATGCTCATGATTTGATCGATTTGCTTTCTTTACATCTTAGCCGCATATATAATGTGTATGTATTGCGTTTCTTTCTTGGGATTTTTTTGAAAACCTGGTTCATTTTGCTTCCTTGTTGTTCTCTCCTTTTGTTGTTCATAATTATGTTTAGGTCTCAATGGCTTGAGTGAATTTAAAATTGAGTATTGTAATATATTTTGATAGGGATTTATGTCTCTCTGCTAAAATGAGCTGTTGATTTGATTGAAAACTTTAGTGATTGAATGAGTAGTAAAAAGTAATTGAATGAATAGTAAAATGGGATATCAAGGGATGGAGGAAACTGCTGAAATCATGGTAATTGATCCCACGTATTTGTTGACAACAATTTGCTATGGGGCATGTTGCTGTTTGTCCTAGACCATCAATTAAATTTCCCATATATGAAGTGTTGGATTATTACATGAAGCAGTGTCCTGTGATCACCAGAGCAATGGGGTGTAGTGGGGCAATGAGGCATGTGCTCATGCTCCTCCTCTAAAATCCTTAACAGGAAAGCATAGATGAGTTTAAACTGACTGAAGCATTAGAAGATTAATAGATAAAATTGAACTTTCCTCACAGTATGCTGTGTTTAGTTTATTGAATTTATAATGTGAAATTGTATTAGAGCTATGTGCTTGCATCAAGAATTAGGAAGAGGATGACTTTATATTGTGAAGATGTGTTCATAGATAGTAAATTATATATTTTGCTTTGCATGTGTATAATATATCGTATTTGTGTGTGTGTTTTGCTGTCACCTATAAAAAAATTTTGGTTCCACCACCAGCAATCACTACCTGATGAAAAACAAACCCGTTATAGGCATATATTGGACAAATGTTTAGCACTATCATTGAACAGATTCCTGTCCAGATTTCTAAGTTGATCATTGCAAAGTACATGATACCAAAGCAACACTGTTTCCTTTCCTCTTGAGTGTGGATGCTACAAAACAGAGTTTCTCCCCTCTAGTCTATGATTTTACTTCTTGGGCACTTCAGATCCATTTTATTTTTCTATCTTGTAGTATTCTGGATTGCAACAATGAACATAGCTCTGAACCTACTTGTGGGGTGTGGAGGTTTGTTCTTTGTCTGCAGAAACTATAGGTAGAAGTTGTTTGGATCAGTGAATAGTATTAGAATGTGGTGCCAATAATGCTTTCAGCGTCCTTTGTTGACAAGTTCTATTTCAGTTTAGTTTTTATGATTCCCTTTTAAGCTGCAGTACTTCTGAAAATTTTTTCGACATGGTGAGAATTAATAATTGTCATTTTAAGTGAAGGAAATTGCGAATGTGACTGTCATTTGATCACGGTGCATTTGTTGATAATTTAATTTGTTAACGGGGTCAATTCCATGCCCCTTAGCACTAAGCAGCCATTTTGCCTGACATGATAGTTTATTGATCAAATGATTGTTTTATTGATTTTGCTTTTATTTTATTGATCAAAATAATAAGTTTCTCATCAAAGTTCAACTGTTTTAGTAAGTTACACAACTTGATCACTTTATTGCATGAGTTTCTTTTTTAGCTTTTGCAAAATCTAAACTACAATTATTGTAACCTTTTAGTTTGCAGTTTGATGCAGCTGTCTCCTTTTCAAGCGGCATTATATTTTGTGCTGTTATGCTTATGGATTTAACATGTACCTATAATCAAGTTTAGTTGTCCACTTAAAATTATGGCCATTGTATTTCCTGATGCTTTTCAATTATTATTCAACTGGGCATTAATTTGAGCTTTCTTTTCTTGTTCTCTTGATCTTATGACACAATTCTTAATATTTAGGGTTCCTAACATGCGTCATTTTGAATATTAACTTTGAAGTACAAGAATATTTACTTTGTTCTTATTTCCAGCTTCTTTGTGCATTTTGTTTTCTTGGCTGGACTTCTGAGTTTTTATTTTTTAGTTTTTTAGCTTTGATAATTCAGAGCATTACTTTCAACTTGAATCCTGCATCGGCAACTAATCTAGCTCCTGAAATAAATGACATTCTTGGTCGTTGCCTTTCAAATGTATTGAAGATGGACGATGGATGGGTTTACAGTATTGCTCTGCCCCAAAAAATCCTTCTTTTCTGGTATGTGTCTTTAGGTTGTTGTGTGGCAGTTTTTAAGTCTTGCAATGGTAAATAGGAGCTATCCAAGTGAATTCTGGGATCTGTATTCTCTGTAGTGCAATAGCAGCTTTTCTTTCTTCTTTTTTATCATTAAAAAAGCAGTCATTTGTTTTATTCACTTGGAAATAAAATTATCCACCACTTGCTCCTCGTATCTTTACAGATTATGCTTACAAATTCTTGTCCTATTGGATCTGTTTGTTTACAAATTATACTTGTTGGTTGTTTCACCCTTATGTGCATGGTACGAGTGGCAATTCCTCGTATGGCTTATCTTCTACAGGATGATAGGGAGACAAAATGGTTCAGTGCTTTCATGACTTTTCTTTTTGGCACACAATGCTTCAATGACTTGATAATGCTATGGGATATATCAATATATTCTGTTTGGTTTATGGAATAGAACAAAGTAGAACTGGAATAGCTATTTCATGAGCCATGATTTGGCTATTCTTCAGTTATTTGCACAATTCTTTTCCTTAAATATGTGGAATAGCAATTTCTATAAAATATATATTCCTCATTGTGAATTTTAATTAAGGTTGAGATTGCAGAATAATAATTCTTAGGGAAAAATTGCATCAAATGTTTGGATTATTTTTTTAAATCCCATTTCCCAACAAAGTTTCTAAATTCTAACTCCTCCTTAAGGCATGCATGACTTTTGACCACTAACTCTACTTAGAATAGGTGCTGCTTGCAGAAATCATTGCTGCTTAATAAAGGTTTTCCTATTTATTTGACATATTAATTCAACTAAAAGATTATGATAATATTTTAACTATACATCATTTTTTTTTATATACAGTAAAACCTCTATAAATAAATATCTTTAAAACTTATAAATTCTATTAATTAAAAAAAAAATATTAATTAATTAAATGTTAATTTAATTTATTAATTCAAGTTAGGATTGTAAAAAATTATTATATAATAATAAATACTATTAATTTATAGAAGTTTTACTGTATTTAATACTATTTCTTTCTTAAATCTTGAAAATGAAATTAAAGTACAGCATAACTCAGTGTTGTAGCACAATAATAACTTAAAATCATCTGATATGCTAAAGTGAGAACATTGTTTAAGTGAACAATAATATATGGGCTTAAAAAGCTTAGGCGTACATCATCCATTAACTAATCCAAAGTATTATATTATTATAATAAGAAGGTCAATGGATGCAGTGGCAATAGAATATATGTCTGCATATATCGCCATCTTGACTTGGTGTGATTGTTTACACATGCGGTTTGATTTCTCTCCCTTATAGAATTAATGATTTATCACTGATGAAATTTAAAAGAATCCACTTAAATCATTCCCTCAATTAATTTGATGAATTTGGAGTAAATTATTCATACTCGTGTTAAACATCTCAGTAATGGTTCAGCTAAGAATAAGACATATACATATACAATTAATAGCAAAAGGACACTCATCAATTTTTTTTTTTTTTTTTTTTTTTTTTGTGTAAGTACAAGTATTTCAACCGTTTTACTATTGATAAGACTATTTATATTTCACGGTGTGTAACTGTTTTTTTTAATATGTGTATTCTCTTAATATCGACACTCATCATTAATTAGCTAACCAAATTGTATAAAAATTGTGTTACTAATTCATGTTCACTGGAACTAACAAATTACATGTTTATATATATCGATATCTACGGGATACATCCCTTATAGAGGATTATAAAGACAAATAAACAACGACGTAGAAAGATTCACAACTCTAGCTGTCTCAAGTAAGGAGTATAAAAATGATTGATTAATTAAGAAATCCAATGATTGGAGTATGCTAATGGTACTGTGTTATATTGATTTTAGTGGCCGGAGCCTTTTTTGCTGGGACCAGAAGCCAATCGGAACGTCAAGCTTCTCACAGAAGAGCCACTAGTGGAGTTATTGGAAGAAACAGCAAAAGAAGCTACTCCATCTTCTTGCTGATGCTGACATCCACCGATTATAATATTGGTTGTTGATCGAAGAGCTCTGCAATGGACAACACTGATCTGTGAAGATAACACGAGTATCATGAATACAACGAAGACAAAGCAAAAAGTCTTCATTGATGAGCTCCCTTTGATCATCATTTAGATAAAGAAATTATGAGTATTTTGAAATTGGATGTCGAGTAATTATAAGGTTTAATTTCTATCACAGAAGCTGGCGATAGGCAATAGTTAAAAGGTTGGTGATGGTTCTTGCAATGCTGATATGATATGCAAATCCTATATATAAGAATGTGGTTTGTTAAGGACGGTGAAGGTGGGGTATTAGCATGTTTCCCTCATTTCCTTGTTAGACAGACAAAATTTAAGCAGAGATAATAGTCAATAATTGGGATTTTAATTTGAAAATGTTTGCGTGCTGCCTCAATTTGACTTTTATATATTACGTAAGACACGAACAAGAAAATAGCAACGAGGCACTCACTACGCATATGTATATGAATTAAAGACTTAAAATGGTCACACTAAACGCATATATGTATAAATCAGCTGATACATGACCGTTTCTAACTTATTTAAAGATTTAAATTCGAATTTTGGATATATAATTGCGTAATAATTCAATAAAAAAGATTTTTTATTTTATGTGGTGCTATTCAACTCGTTTATATGATTCAATTTAACTCAAATTTGAAATAGTCCAAATCAATACTATGATTTATAGAAAAAAAAAAAAAAACTGTCAAAGGCACCTTTTTTTGCATGTTTTACAATCCTTTTAATTTAATGTCCTTTCTGTAAAATGAAAAAAATTAACGACCACTGCTTGAAAGACTAGACAACATTTGTGGTAATGCCACGTGTAAATTTCTTTTGGCTTTTTACACAAAGAAAGGTCGTTTTTGACTTTTTATTAAAACTGTCTTCCTCCTCTCTCCGACTGGTAACTAAGACGGTGGATGTTGTGGTGGCCAAGGGAGTGAGGGACCGTACGTTACTTTGCAGGGACATGGTTTTAACTTTTAATTACACTTTTACTCCTGCCAAAGCCCAAAGCTTAATAGCTGTCGCAATTCGAAACTTTCCAATACAGAGACAAAAAATAGTTGAAATTAAATTAAATGAATTGTCCGTCGGAGTTGTTGTCTAATGTAGGGGCAAGCATACATGGTGGCGCAAGTTCAAAAGTTTTTATTAGCGGAGATAATGAATATTCAAACGTGTGTGCATACATATATATATATATATATATATATATATTAATTTGATTTAATAATTTGGTTTGGTTAATTTTTTTAAAATTTCGATTAATTTAATTTTCTTCAAAAGAAAATTAAAATAAAAGAACTGCCAGAAATATATATATATATATATTTAATAATTTTATATTTATTTTATTTAAATAATTAAATAAAAATATATTAATTCAATTCGATTTAGTTTGATTTGAAAAAATTTCAATTTAATTCAGTTTGATTTGATTTTTAAAAATTATAATTTGATTTGTTTAATTTTTTAAAAATTTGATTTGATTTAAATCAAATCGATCGATTGTTTATTACTATCCGAAAGTTCATGAGTTTCGATTAATTCACACTGGAGCTAGATCGACCCCCAAGAATGAATAAAATTCTCTTAATTATTAATAGTTTCATACACAAGATATGAACCCACAATCTTTATCTAAAGAAAAAGGGTGTTAAACTATTTAAACCAATTAGTGATAGGTTATATATATATATAATTTAAAGTCAAGCTTATAATTTATATAAAATATATTAATTTAGTTTAAATTAATTAAAGTTAGTAATTGATTAATCTAAAATATAAAATTTTAATTTAATTAATAAGTACCAAGTTCATAAGATATAAACATATAAATAATAAATGTTGTGATTATATTAACAACAACAAATGAACATATCATATATCTATTTTAGAAAATTTAATATATAAATAATAGTCATTGCTCCATTGTAGAATCGTCACTGCTACGTGCTCAGTATTTTCAACATTATTTTTCAAAACACATGCTCTTCAGAATAAATGCGACTATAAATTTATAATAGATCACCCATGTTAAAGATTCCATATGCATAGCTTTCTTTTCTTATATTATTATATACTACTACAATTTAATTTACAGATAAAAAGAGGATTTAGAAATTCTTATGAATCCCAAACGCAAACCAGGTTTCCACATTATCATGCCAACACAAGCGTGTTTGTTATGCACAAATGTGTACATTGTTTCAAAGAAATCGGTCCCTTTTTCACATGTGAGATGTGGTTGGATTGGCGGTTCTGAATAAATTTATTAGAGTGGTAATTTGAATAATTGGAAGAAATTATATGATTTAATAATATTTTTTATTAAATCGCTTTAATCCGTTTAATCATATAAATTTAAATTAAAACAATATAATAAGATTTTTTATTTAGTCATATATTGATATTTATTTTTGTAATTTATCAATATATGATATTTTATATTTCAACACTTCTTCTCAAATGGTAATTGACCTGATCCATTTGTCATTTAATAATTCAAGTAAATATTAATATTTTGATAGTTTGATAGATTTTCAGTCTACTAGTAATTCAATATTTAATTTGATAGTTTGATGAGTTATCAGTCAAGTGATAATTTGGTATTCAACTTTAATAATTTAATGAGTTACTAGCCCACTAATATTTTGCTATTTAATATGATAGTTGGATGGATTACCAGCTCACAAGTATTTAATTTGATAGAGGTATTTAATATGATAGTTGGATGGTTTATCAGTTCATCGGTAATTTTGTAATTTAATAGGTTATGATAGAAATCTGTTATGATATCATGAAAAAATTTATTAAAAAGGCAATTTGAAAAAAATAAGTTATTTAATAATATTTTTTATTAAACTATTTTAATTATAAAAATTTAAATAAGTTAATATAATAAAATTTTTTATTTAATTATATAATACCAATATAAGATATTTTATAACTCAATAAATCTAGTGTGTTTTTCAATTTTTGTATATAAGACGCTTTACCCTTATAATCATATGTTGAGTGTGAGTATAATTGGGATTGAAGGGTGTTGCTGTGTATTTTTACACAGCAGTCCCTCATATAATTTATTTTAATTATTTATAAAATTTATATTTTAATAATATTTAATGTAATGAATCTGTTGATATATTTTTTATTCTAAACAAAAATCATTTGGACAGTTAAAAATGCATTATAAATGAGTTAAATCTAAATTATTAAATATAATATATAAATTTTATAATATATTTTTAAATGTCCAAATAATTTTTGATGTCCAAATAATTTTTGATGGACCCCATATGTTGACTGTGAGTATATAGTGAATAATTTATTGTAGAGACAAGACATATTATATAGAAGTATATATATATTTTTCGTTTCTTACACTTAATTAATGTGCGAATACGATCTAAAAAATAACTAATATAATTATTATACATTCAAATTTTGAATTTTTATCAGAAGCACACCAATGTGGGCATCTGACCAGCCAATTTACGACAAGGCATTTTCCAGATAAATTTCATATTGTCACAGAATGGATGCTTCACGTTTATAAATTATAGAGATATTGACTTTGAATACTTTGTTCATGATTTACATATGTTGATATAAACTATCACTTTTGAATTATTTATATTTAATTTCTATATAGATGTCCATATTAACACCTCGAAAATAATTTTAGATACTCTTTATTCAGATTTATAACTTAATTTGATTTTCCTGACTCTATTATTTTTAGAAAATTATTCTTTTTTTTCATTTAAATTATCATATTTACTCTCTATTAATTGTCAAAAGAATATATTCTAATATTAAATCTTCAAAATAAAAAATGAAAGAATTTTTTTTTTTAGTATGGGAGAGAATATAATTGATTCTGAGTCTATAGGTGAAAAAAATATGCATTTATCGTTAGAGTATAGTTTGAAGTTAAAAAATGAAAGAATTTTATTAAATTGTCATTTTCATTTTTTTTAATATATGGTAATAGTTTTTCTATTTTATTTTTATTCTTTATGCATAGTATGCCATTATTATATTTTGTTTTTCTGTTTTTCATTTTGTTTGCTAGAAAATATTCAAAAAAACAGTACATTGTAGCTTCAAAATTATTATTAATTTTCTCATTATTAGTAAAAAATTTAATTGTTAATCCAATATTTTCCCATTGCAACAAAAATAATAGAATATTTTTCATTTTCATCTACAATTCTAAAAATTTAAATCAAATCCACATCATTTATGATTTAAAACTATAATAAATATAAAAAATCCCAATGTTTATCTTAGTTATAGTGCTAAATTAGAATTATAGCTAAAAATCTGCTTAAATAAATTTAGCTAGGGTGACTTCGTAGAAAAAATAAAATTTGAGTAATTTTGCTTATGTAAAAGGCAACTCTGATGCTTTAAGGGAAAAAAAAATGTAGAATAAGTTTTTAAAAATAATAAGAGTATAGCAGTCAACTTAAATGATAAAATCTGAAGAATGAGAGCTAGAAATTATTTTAGAAATGCTAATATCTTATGGGTTGTGTTGAAATCCTTCTCTTAAGATAATAAATCTTATATGAATTAAATATACAATATTAAATGAATTTATATATATATAAAATTTTTAATTTTAATAATTAATTTTTTAAATTAATATTTTAAAAATAAATAAATTCTAATATTTCTAACATAATATCAAAGCACAAAAATAATTCAAACTTCCGAGCTGGGATTTCAATTTCGAGTTTAGTTTGATTTTAATTATTATCCATATTGTATTTTTTTTTTTCAGTTGTATTTCGCCTTGATAATATACTTTCAAATTTATTTATTCGTTCGAGTTGGACTTTTAATTTCGCCTTATGATGAATTTCTTCGATTATCACTTCATCTATATCGGTTTTTAATTGTATAAATCTAATTTCTATTATAAATTTGCAAATGTCAATTGAGTTAATAAAAAATTATCTTAATTTAGTTGTCACTTGAGGAGAGTATTAAAATAATAAATATCATATATATTAAATATAAAATATTGAATCAACTTATATATTTAATTATTTTAATCTAATTGTCACTTGAAAGAAAGTGTTAAAATAATAAACCTCACATGAATTAAATACAATATGTTCAATCAGCTTATATATATATAAAATAGTTATTAAACAATCAAAAAGATGTTTTATGCCTCTTTTTAAATTCCTATTATATATATATATATATATAATATTTTGTTTAATTATATATTCAATTTTTAATAATATAATAATGGACTGATTTCAGTATAACATGTTGACTATTTCGAACCTTTTCAAAAATATTGAAAAAAAAAATAATTTTTACGGTTAGAAAAAAAAAAATCGAAAATATTATATACCTAAAAATATTTTTTCAAAAATACGACATATATCAAATATATATCAAACATTTATTAAAAATTTACTACACATATATTAAATATATATCAAATAACAATAAATAAATAAATAATTGAAAAATTGAAAAAATAAAAAGTTAAAAAACATAATATTCCTAACCTAATACGCTAATTTTCAGTCCAAACAAAATTCAAAAGGCGTTGAAAGCATCAACCCAACTAGATCAAAACATGGCTCAGAAAGGTGGCCCAACCTACACTATACTACCTGTCGTTTACATGAAAACTTTAAAGCACTTGAAAATCATTGGGCCCTAGAAGTTCAAAACTTCTCTAATAGCCAAAAGCCTAAAACTGCAGTACTAAACCACTGAATTTAAGACCAAACTCAACTTTAAAAAGGCCATAAAAGCTTCAAACCTATACCCAAAAGTACCTCAATAAATTATTTAAAATTTTATATTTTTAAATTAAAATTCTTAAGACGTGTCAATTTTTGAGCCTCTAAGATTCATTGTTTCTGTCCCTTGAATTAACTATTTGTTTCTAATTTATGTGGCAATTCTTTGTGTTGGTCCACCACATTAACATTTCTCTAAAGTTTTAGCAACTATGACAAAATCCTAGTGGTGAGGTAAAGAATGCAAGACTGATATATCACTTTCTAAGCAAGCATCAAGCTTCAATTGTCAATTAGTTACTGGTAATTTTTTCAATTAAAAATTAATATTATATAAAGAAAAATTATTAAATAGAACGAAATCATATTTCTTTTATTCATATAAAAATAAATTTATATGGGTATGTCTGTACTTTACTCTACCTTTATATAAATAGAAAGAGTATATTCTCATTTTACTTAATAATTTTTCATCGCACAAGTTTAATTTTTTTTTTTAATTTTTCTATTTATTCCATACATTATAAATGTTTTTTTTTTTTTTAATGTGTATCCAGTGTTGAATGAGTAGATTTGGATTGAGGGTTAAACATTTTAGCTCATTTTGATGTAGCTCACATATTAAACATGTTTAGTTTTAATGATGTAGCAAGTTTTATCATGCAAGCAAAATTGATGACTACACTTCAGGTATTAATTATTGATTAGTTTAAGAATTTATTTTGATGTTACTTGGAATAATTAAAATTTAGATTTCTAAAGTAGTAACAAATCTAATAATAAGATAAACCAAAATCCCATCAGCAATAAATAAAACAAAAGTTCATTGGATTACTTAGAGAAGGCAATTGATATAAAGATGCGTTGGGGGAAAATGCGAGTTAGGCAGTGCCAAAAACGTCACTTTCAAAACTGATTCTCAAAAAATATTGCCAGGAATCATTGTAGCAAAACAACAATTCAGAAAGTTATTATAAGAAAAAGGTAAAAACTCAAAAAAGAAATATAAATCCCACTCAACTTTTATCAGTCTCCTCATCCCAATTTCTGTTTTTACTTCCTGTCGTCAAGACTAGATAATTTATAATATCCTAATGATTTAATCGATTTAAAAAAAATTTATTAAATTAAATTAATTTAAAAAATTTTAAATTAAATAAAATTATTATTATAATAAAATTATTGATTTTATTCTGTTAAATTTAATTTAATTATTTTTAATTTATCTATTTCGAATAAAAAATATATTTTTATAAATAGTCATCATTTTATTATAAATTAAAAAAAAATACCGATAAAATATCAGTAATAAAAAAATTCTGAAAATAATTCAATATAAATATAAAATTTATCTATTTCATTAATTAACATACCTAAAACTTATTTTTCTCAAAAATTAAATTTTTTTATTTATCTTTAATTAATTTTCATGAATAATCAATTTTTTAAAAAATAAATAAATTAATGTTATGTTAAAAAAATATACAGTCATATATAAAATAAAATTTTAGTTGTAATAATA
>CANXYC011032009.1:0-37290 GCA_948193065.1 Aleurites moluccanus | reverse complement strand
TATATATATATATATATATATACATGCAGGACGGAATTATGTGAGAGCTTTGGATGAAATTATGTAAGAGCTTGGGCGAAATTATAAAAAGAAAAAATGGGTTTTGGGTTATCAAACACCCTCTATTAGGGTAAAAATTAGATCGACAGAATTGGTCGAATCAATCAAATCAAACTAAAATCGATGATTTTATAATTTATTTAATTTGGTTTGATTTAAAAATATAGAAAATTAAAAATTTGATTTGATTTGTGATTTGAGTTTTTTTTCTTCAATTTTGAACAAAACCAAATTAAAATTATATATATATTTTTTATTTTTTATCATTATTACAATTAAATATATTTGATTTTATTTTTATATACAACCACATATTTTTTTAATTTAATATTAATTTAAAATTTTAAAAAATATCATCCATAAAAATTAATTAAAAATAAATAAAACAGAGTTTATTTTAAAAAAAAAAAAATATAAGTATTGAGTATGCTAATTAATGAAATAAATAAGTTTTGAGTTGTACAATATTAAATTATTTTTAAATTTTTTTATTATCGATACTTAATTGATATTTTTTCTTAAATTTATTATAAAATAATTATATTTTATAAAAAAATATATTTGATTTGAAATCGACAAACTAAATCGAAATTGACTGTTTGACAACAATAATAATTTAGTTTAATTTGAGAATTTTTTAAATAAAAAATATCAATTTAATTTAATAATAATTATTTAAATCAATGAAATCGAATTGATGTCGTTCTACCCATTATATATATATATATATATATATATATATATATATATATATACAGGCATGCACTGTAAAATTATGTGAGAGCTTGGGCGAAATTATAAAAAGAAAAAATGGGAGCATGCTATTGCAATTTATTGAAATATTTTCATCAGTAAAGTAGTTAACATTTTCCTGTCAGTTGTCACCTAACTAATTGGGTGTCAATGTCTTCTGCAAGACACAGAAGAAAAAAATAATATACAAACAAAAGAAGATTCCTTGTAATTTTTTTCAATTAATTATAACTAATAAAGGCCTAATCATAAGAAAAAAAAAACTCAAATAATTGATAAAATTAGTTTTAATTGCATCTAATATGTCAAAATTGAAAAAAATATATTTAAAATATCTTTATTTATATCAAAATCTTTAAAAAATAATCGATCTCATATGATATAAAAAATATAATAAATCGATGAATTTTTATTTTTTGATATTTATATAAAATCAAATTTATTAAAAAAAAACTGTGTAATGCACTAATACTATTTTATCAAATTGAAAATTTAAAAGTATGAATAAAAGATTGATAAATAAAATGTAAAAGAGTACTTCCATTCTTTAATTTATCTTATACCTTAAGTATATGCAATAGTGTGATTATAAAAAACAGATGAAACTGATCAATCAAGAAAAGCAGACTTTGTTTCCCTTATCTTAGTGTAAAATGTAGAAAATTTGTGGAACCTATTTCTCCATTTCATACATTCTTGTCCTTGTTTAATTATTATTACTATTTTGTGGAAAGGGATATTTTACTGTTGAGGTGTGAAATGAAGAAAATTCCAAAGGTTTGTGGGGCTTCATATCAAACAAATGATAAAAAAAAAAAAAGGACTGTCAAAGATAATTCAGTCCTGTGCTATTTTTTTCCTCCACATATAATGGATATGGATCTTGGAAATTTATTCCAAAATTATTGTTCTTAGTGAGCCCTGTGGCCCATATATAATTCTTGGCCCAGACTTGTTTATAAAATAATTTAATAATATTCATCAATAATTGCAAGCAGGTTCAGCCTAAGAATTTGGGCTTCATTTTTGTTACTGAAATTGGGTTAAAATTTGACCCGACCCATAGTAGAAAAAGAATAATCGGATCTACTCTGCATCGTTAACAACGAAAGGTGCAAAAACAAACCTCAAAAATACCAAATTTAGTTGATTTCTCCGAAGTTCTATTTCACTCGCAAAATACCCATTTCTTTGATCACTTAAAATCCCAATTTTGTCTAACGGTTTTGAATAATTTGAGGAATTGAAGTGTACTAACTCTGGTTGGTGTTGTCTTTTTTTGCAACTATGGATTCTACCATGAAAATTGGGTCATCGATTGTTTTGCCCATTTCTTCTTCTTCTTCGTTAATTAATCAGCACAACAACCAAAATAAGGTTGGTTATGGGTTTCGATTCAGTGGAAGCTGGCGCATGAGAAAACTCTGTGCCATCACTCCTAACGGTTCTGTTTCTCCTTCTTCTTCTCACGAGGTCCGTTCTTTTATTTTCCTCTTTTTTTAGTTTATTTCGTTCTAGATTATGCCCTGTTTAAGAGAATTGTAATCTGGGTAATCACTTGCTTGATACTCAACTAAAGATATTTATTGCTATATCTCAATTTCACCTAATTTGTTTGTTTTATCTCACAAACGTTTAGTATTATCCATTTACATTCGATTTTTTATGAATCAAAACTTCTTCTTTTGTATCGTTTGCCTCAAATTTATGTTTCTATTATTTGGGTAATTAACATCGCTCAGTAGTCAATCCAAAAGCAGGAGTCTGACCAATATGTGAGCCTATGTGCATATAGGAATCAAACAAGTAATATTGAAGTGAATGAATAAGATAATGTTACAAATTTAAATGGCTTTTGATTTTTGATTGTAGGTTTCTTCTTCTTTGCTAGTTATATTATCTTTCGTGAATGATAATCACTTAATAAGGAATTATTTCAATATTTCAGGCAGAATCAAGGGCAGTGGGGGATGCACATAGGCGAAGAAGCAGCCTTGAATCTCTTTTTTGTTATGACAAGCCTGTACCAGAGGAGAGAATTGATAAGCCAATTGGTATATCTTTAGCTGAAAAAGTAATTGGAGATAATCTTCGATGCACTGATTGTCAGGCCAAAGGTGCAGTGCTTTGTACCACTTGTTCTGGTTCAGGCTTATATGTTGATTCCATATTGGAGAGTCAGGGTATCATTGTCAAAGTGCGGTGCCTAGGTAAATTTACTTTATCTTCAAATGGTGTACGCTAATCCCAGTTTGACTTCTGGCTTATATGATTACCATCTAGGTTCTGCATCACATTCTGTGCCTTGCCGTACATTTTTTAACTGAGATCATTTCTGATGGATATTTGATATGTATCTTTTGGGGAATTGCTACTTTCATTGTCAAAGGAGTGTCCTTGAATGAGTTATAATGAGTTTTCCTGCTCCGGCAAATTAACAATCTCAAGATTGTGGTTGGGGTGTCTCTGGCGCTTTTTTTCTGATTTTTTAGGAAACATATATATGAGGATATTTGTTTTGTTAAGGTTTCTATGGATAATGGACCCCTTTAGGCCTTACTTATTGTATGCTGATTTCCATCCTCAACTGTGGTTTTGGTACATATTTTAACACAATGATTCCAGCCACACTTTACTATCTCTTGTTTTTCTTCTGTTCAATGCTTTCCCCCATAACATAAAGTTTTGTCTTTGAGAAATTTGCCTTTTTATATGCTAACTAATGCAATTGGAACATCAATCCTCAGAAGCAATTTTCTTGCTGAGATACTAAGCTATATTAGAATTGATAGTGTTATCTTTCCCTCATGATTGATTAAAATAGACCATTCACCTTTCAACATTTATTTGTTGTCTTCAAGTCTATCAGTTTCAGTTTCAACTAAGTTGTGAATGAGAACCTTATAAGCATTGCGGTACTGACTTCTCTTTGTATAACTAGGTTCCTAGGTGCAACCTTGAATTATTTTTATTGTTTTATTGAAAGCACACTTGGCCACATGTAAAGCTCAGGTCTCGAAGGGACTAGCAAGTTCCCGATTTCTGGAGAACTGTGAATCTTGTACTCACAAATGGATGATTTAGCTTCTTAGATTTAAATATTATTTTGTCATATTGTGAGGATATTCAAGGTTAGCTGTAATCATTCACTGGGGAATTCTAGGTTTTCTGTTATCTTTATTCTGTGGGACATCGCTATGGTTTTAGGAACAAATTATTGTTTTGTTACAAAATAAACATGAAACGGAAAAAACTGCATGGTAACCACAAATTATTGTTTCATTTGATTTTTTATTGAATAGTGTTTAAAACTGGAGAATATTGGGGGTTAAGCATAGAGCGAGACTTTCCAATTGTTGGATACTGGAGAATATCTCTATGTATGCGGGAAGTTTTGAATTGCGACTTGCTTTTCTAATTTCTACTGCGGATGGGATTTTGTACTGGTTATCTTGATTTACTGTCTTGTATTTGGTAAAGACAATTCTTCCAATATGATATTTGCTATTTTTTAGGTTGTGGAGGAACAGGTAACATTATGTGCTCAGAATGTGGTGGGCGTGGTCATCTTGGACCCAAGTGAACTGCATGGTTTTCTTTTCTTCCTTGGATTTTATCATAGCCCCCTGTATACCGTAACATTTTACATTAAAAGGTCATATTTGTTGTAGTTACGTAGTCTTGAGGAATTGTCTGGTTCTATTTTTCGCATTGCAACAAATTTCATGTATTTGACTCTATTCATTTCTTAATGGTATTCTTCTATGATTCAATGTTAATTTGTTGGTTTTGATCTTCATTCACTTTATGGACAAATTATGAGTTTTATTTCTATTTGTTGCATTTTCCTTCTGTTTGTTTATTTTGTTTTGCTGTTTTTCCCTCTACTGGCTGAAAAATAAAATTGATTTATGATCCTTTATGTCCTGATATTCGGTGGTATTCCGGTGTGTATAACCTTAGATCTTATTTTTTAATTGAAATTCAATGTTTTTGAAGATTATCTGCACAAACAGTTTGAGGACATGCTCTGAACAGAAACTTTGGAGATGATATTGAATCATTTACAAAATCAGTTATATGTCATTCTCAAACCAGAAGTTAAACACTGATAAAATTACATGTTTCTCAGCATCAGTTGATCACCTTAGGTGGCGTATCTGGTGCTGGTTTTTAGATTCATTGTAACCATAAGTCTGCTATCAGTAACCATTGTCAAACTTGACTTGGATTGTTAAGCTCCATATCTCTGAAGCTCTTGAATGCGAACTGGAATAGTCTGGTCCAACCGTAGGCTCTGTGGATTCTCTGCATAAACCACGTAGTAAGCTGAAACACATGCTTGTGACCATGCCATTGCTATCCGAAACTGAAGAACACAAAAATTGACATCAAACCTGGTCAGTTACCCATTTCTTTGGAAAAAAAAAAAAAGAATTGCTCAACTCTTTTAAGGTTCAACCAACAGCTGAGCTCTTACCATGAAATAGCCTATTAAGAAGGCATATATTGATACTTCTGTTGCGTAGCTCTTATGAACTGCTAGTGTCCATGTTCCTCCAACCAGAGTGCATACTGCACCTCCTGCTATCCCAGATAGGAAACAGAATGATCCTGTAAGGTCTGAATCAATCAGCGGTTCCAACTGTGCCCTTCTGAACATCTCCCTTGTATCCATGGATGCCTGCACAAACCCCTTATTATAAACTCCTACCTGCACAAAACCCCATCTGTTGCCATAGTTCACTAGTGTTGAAGCTATAGCAGAATAGCAGTTAGCACAGGAGAACAAGAATTCATCTGTACCCCCTGCAACGATACTAATTGCTCGTGCAGAGCCCCCGATTACAGTAAGAATTGGGATAAGGGCGGAACCGATGAATATACTTCCCATCAGATGTTTGATTGTGTCTCTTAAAGCAACTCTTGTATCCATATCTGCTCCACATGCGAAGTGTAGGTACTTGATGCGTGCAACTGTAACCTGCAATGTGTTTTTTATCACTTGCATAGTCCATGTCAGGCTTAGCAAGATCACCAATATGAACAATATGTCTATTTCAGTTCCAGTAACGGTGGCGCCACCTACACCAGACACCAAGAAGCTGGAATAAACAATGCTTGTGATGATTGAGACAATGACAAGTGGAGTGGTTTTAGCAGGAGGGAAAGCTGTGGAAACTGAGAGAACCTTGATGGCATAATTGAATCTGGGATTCACCCAACAAGCATAAAGGGATTGAATGAGGGAAAAAACAATTGCAATTGAACCTATTGCTAGACTTGCAGCAGAGCCGATTAACACAAGTAATATCCCCACTGCACATGTTAACAAGGGGCTAAGCCAAAATGCAGCTTTAATGGCTCTTGAAGGGTAGCAAAGGGTGATCCATTGCCAAGTGAAAGCCACAACTCCAGCGCATGCTGTTGCAGTCAGGAGTGGTGGATACCACTTCTTGGGGTGGAAGTGGTGGCTGTGGGTAGAGAGAAGACCACGGACGGTGAGGAAGATAACTAAGAGGGGAGTTAGAATTATGTGTGCAAGGAAAAGAACTAGAAAGAGTCTCTGCGCAAATTGGCCCGCCACTGTTGCAGTCTCAATGTGGGTGTTTGATTCTTGAACCTGCAAGAAAACCAAGCAGGTAATGTTTGTGATTTAGAAAGTCAACTCTTAGTAGATGTCGTATCCTAAACCTTGAAAACATGAAGTTACTTGGAGGAATGAGGGAAGGAGATCAAGAATCAAGAATCAAGAATCAAGAATCCAAGAATCAGGAATCAAGAAAGGAAATAGGCAGGAAATGTTACCTGGAAGAGAGAGATTTATTGTAGAAGAAAGAAAGATTAGGAAGATTAGAAAGAAAGGAAATAGGCAGGGAATGTTACCTGGAAGAGAAAGATTTATTGTAGAAGAAAGAAAGATTAGGAAGATTAGAAGAACGAAAATGGTTTAGGGAATTGCAGAGATTCTTGAATCTGGATGGAGAAGAAACATGAAGGAATAAAATAGAAAACAATAAATGGGTTAAAGAGCGCGTGTGTGTGAGAGAGAACCTTAATAGGGTTTGCAGATGGAAGCCTATCAGAGAGAACCTTAATAGGGTTTGCAGATGGAAGCCTATCTTCTTGAACTTGGATAATTTGCATATTAATAGTTGTAGTTGTAACAATAGGGTCTTTATTTCTTTCCATTGATAGCTACCCTCAAATTTTTTAAGTCAAGCTACCCTCAAATTTTTAAGTCAAGCTACCCTCAAATTTTTAAGTCAAGTACTATTTCTTTGTTTATTTAAAACATGTTCTTGTGTTTTCTCTGACCTTCTTGGCATCCAAGATTGACCCATATACAAAGTTATTCCATTTCATGGAAAAAGAATTCTCAATTCCCAAGAAGCCATATATCAATCACTCAATCTGCTTGAGCAAGTCTTGCTATGAGAGAGTCTTCTTCCTTGATAAAATCTTTTATGTATTGCATGAAACTAGCCGAGTCCTACTCTTTCTCGTCTTTCAAATTTCAAATTATTTTTATTTATTTGATCACGTCTTAGCTTATGTGTGAGTTTTAGTTTTGGTGACGCGGGCTGATGACGTGGCGGGTAGGGACAGGTTAGCAATGGTAGCTTGTGAAAGAGGGTCTTCTGAATTTTTTTTTTGGAAAAAAATGCGAAAATATACAATTTTTTTTTTAAAAATATAAATATAATTCTGAAATTAAAAAAATAAGATTGAGCGCTTCTCCTGTTATCTTTTCAACACTTTTTCTCTTTTTATTTTTTTATTTTTATAAATATGTTTAAATATTTAAAAATTTATAAAATATTTATTTTTGTTTTAAAATTTATAAATAAATAATCAATAAAATTATTATAAAATTTACTTTATCTTAACATGTTAAAATTTAAAAAATAATTATTTTCAATTTATCATAAATTATTTAGATATATATTTTATTTTCAAAAAATCTTAAAAATTATTATTTAGTAACCAAATTATAAAAATTATTATTCTCATATATAATCTCATCAAATATAAACTTAATTAATTATGCATATACATCCTAGTCCTAATTAATTATTAATTTAATTAATTATATTTTCTTATTTTTAAAATATTTATAATATATTTTTTTCAAATAATTTTATTTAATAAAATTTCAGTTTGAAATAATTAAATTTAAAATTTTTCATTATTTATGTAGTTAAAAAATAAAATAATTAAAGGCAATTTATATTAAGAATTATGTTAACTAGTTTTAAATAATATTTTATTTATATTTTCTAAAAATAAATATATAATAAAAATTATTTTAAAATATTTTAACACGTGAAATAATTATAAATTTATCATATTTTACTTTTTTATAACTATTTTAATATAAATCTTAATATAAACTGATTTTAATTATTTATTATTTTAACTACATAAATAATGAAAAATTTTAAATTTAATTATTTTAAATTGAAATTTTATTTAATAAAATTATTTGAAAAATATTTTAAATATAATTAAATTATTAATAAGTGAGTAAAAAAATAATTAAGTTAATAATTAATTTAAATTAGGATGTATATATATAATTAGTTAAATTTATATTAGTTAAATTTTATGTGAGAATAATAAATTTTACAATTTGGTAACTAAATAATAATTTTTAAAAATTTTTGAAAATTAAATTTTATATCTGAATAATTTATGAAAAATTAAAAATAAATAATTTTTAAGTTTTAATATTAAAAAACGAAATATATTTTATAAAGATTTTATTGACTATTTATTTATAATTTTTAAACTTAAAATAAATATTTTATGAATATTTAAATATATTTATAAAAAAAAAGTATTTGGGTGATAATAAGAGGAGAGCCGCTTTGCTTTATTTTTATGACTTTAATATTATATTTACGTTTTTTAAAAAAAAATATTAATATGATATTTTTGCTATAATTTAGAAATATATTTATATCTTTTTTATTTATTTATTTAATTTTTCATCTTCTTGAATTAAAGAAAGTGAAAAAGGAAAAGGGAAGCATTCCTTATATTAAAGAGAAGGTGTTTTGTTAGGTTCAACTACTAACTAATTTTGCATTCTTTTGTTAATGTTACTCTTCAATCCTTCATAGTAAAGATGCTTATATATTAATTTAATTTCTTATTAAATACCAAACCATCATATATAAATAAATTACTATTGCATATCACATATGCCCAAGAGGAATTGTTTTAGGTTAGAGACTTAGATTCAAAAAAGAAACTATCAAAATTTTAATAATAATTCAATCACATGATCAGCTAAAGGGGAAGTGCTATTTTTTATTGCAAAGTGTGCATGCTGAATTTTATTTATTTAATTTTCATTGGATATGGTTTTACACAATAAAAATAATTCTTTTTCTACAAATATCTCTTGTTATCTACAAGAAGAAGATTAATTAACTCCAAATGATTTTATTTTATATTAATTTGGAATATTAAACCACTAAATCAATTTTAAAATCATGAAATTCTGTGGAATCAGCTCAAGTCTATAATTGGTCCACAAATACCAGAAAAAAGATGCACTCAATCTATATATTAGGGTTGTTTTTTTTTTTTATCTTAATTAACATTAACAGAAAATAGTGAGCACTATCTTTCTCTTTCAAGTTGGCTTTGCAAATCTTTGGTTTTCTCCCAATAATTAAAAGTAAGTGCAATTTTTTATAATTAAATTACATTTTATTTCTTAAATTTAAGATCAAATTATACAATAGATTTTAAATTATTGTATCATATATGAAAATTAACATTTAAAATTTTATATATTTTAATAATTATAATTTAAAAACTAAATATAATAATGTTGAAAGCTTTTTTAAAAACATAAAGTGTCAATTAAAATAAATAAAATTTAAGTCTCTTCAATTAGCCATTGAAGGGAGCTAATTAGTAACTTTCTAATTGAATAAATTGTCAATCTTGAAGTTGTTCCATAATTTCTTTCCAGCATAATTCCATCGAAATATAGTAATCTTGCACCTTTCATGTCCTCCTAAAATCTCTATTCCACCATTTTCCCAAAAAAAAAAAAAAAAAGGCTCCATTCCACCAACTAGATATAGTGAATTAGCCTTCCCTTTAAAGTAAGGAACCCTCTGGCCTCTGCCTCTAACAAAACGTCAAGACCTACTCCACACACTTTCATGCCTTTTTATTATTCCCCCACATCTCCATTAACCACTTAAAACTACCTTTCTCTTCTTCGCCAGTCACTTCTCTCTCCAAAGATCTTCCCTTTACAGTGGCTTCTTACTTGCCCATTAAATGGGTATCAAAAATTTCACCATTTTATTCATGCTAATCTCAATTCTTCTCTTCCTCTTCTACATCCCAGCAAAACTAACCATACCCAATTCCAGATTCACTCCAGTCATCAATTTAAACATGCTCAAAGATCATAAACCCTACCCAGTTACCTTTGCTTACTTAATTTCAGCATCTAAAGGTGATGCTAAGAGGCTAATTAGAGTCGTTAAAACACTTTACCATCCAGGGAATTACTATTTGATTCACGTTGACTCTGATGCACCACAAGTGGAGCATAGAGCAATTGCTGATTTTGTTTCCGGTGATCCAGTTTTTGGTCTTGTGGGTAATGTTTGGATTATTGGGAAATCTAATTTGGTCACTTATAGAGGCCCTACTATGCTTGTTACTACTCTTCATGCAATGGCAATTTTGTTGAGGACTTGCAAATGGGACTGGTTTATTAATCTCAGTGCTTCTGATTATCCTTTGGTGACCCAAGATGGTATGGTGAGTGCCTTTTTTTTATATTAACAGTAGCTTGTATTCCATTATTGCCTGCAAATTTTTCCATATATATTTTTTTTCTCTTCAATATTGTTATTTAGTGACACAATGTTGTTTCCAGATCTAATTGATGCCTTTTCTGGTTTACCAAAAGATCTCAACTTTATACAGCATAGCAGTCACTTGGGCTGGAAACTGTAAGTTTTTTTTTAATATCTTTTTTGGGTTACAACTTATAAATCTTGCCATTTCTATTCATAGATAAATTCATTTTAACCACTGAAAAATTACATGTGTTTATTCAGGAATAAGAGAGCTAAACCAATTATAATAGATCCAGGGCTGTACAGCCTCAACAAATCAGAGATTTGGTGGGTTATTAAACAAAGGAGTCTCCCAACTGCCTTCAAGCTCTATACAGGTTAATTTTTTTCCCCAGTCTTTGATTTGTCATGAACAGATCCATGCTTTTAACGGTGCACTGGCATCCATATCCTTCCATACTTTATAGGCTCCATAAGACATTGTTTTATTATCAATACAAAGTTACAAAACAAATGCATAGCTTGTAATTATCACTAGCATGTGAAATCTCTGATTGCTAGGACAACATGTACGCTATAGCTTATAGTACATGTGACTTAGCTTAAAGCTAAAAAATTTAATTTAGCTTAAAGTTTAAATATTTAATAATTAAATATTTTGGGGTTTTTTTAGATTGGACCCCTTGTGTTTCTATGTATTTAAAAAATGTTCCCTTATATATGTTTTCAATTTTTTATCATTACCTAATATCATCTAAATTGTCATCATATTAGACCTTGACCGAAAAGAAGTCGTAAATTCCTAAAAACCTAAGGGCATGGTTTGAAAACTCCTAAACTTAGCATTATCAAATTCTAAATCTTGTCCTTTTTCCTTCAGATGGGTAGGAAAAAAATATTAATAAAGACAGAAACTCCTTTATCTTTTTATTTAAGTAGGTCCAGCTTTTTAAGATTGCACCATCTGGCTATCAAAATCTCATTTTCAATTAATCTTCCTTTATTTTAATCCATAATTTGCTTGTTTGCTTCAAATGATAATTGAGTAAGACCTTACACCTAATTAATGCTAGTACCAACTATAAGCAGCAACCTTAGAAATAAAGTTAGATTTAAAGATCAAAATCAACTTGTGCCTAATTAGCTAGGATTCTTTATCCAACTTTTACACAAGAAATCAATGCCACGAACGTATGCTTAGACTTGACATCAATTCAATGAAAAGTTAATAGAAGAATTGAAACGAACTTGCAATTTTAATGAATTGTCAAAATAAATATTATTGGAATTAAGGCGGTTCCATTCTTGTAGGCTCACACAAATATTATTTATAAATATTTTGGAATTTGTAAATAAGGGTGCTTGGTCCAATCATGCTTGTTGCATAAGTACCATTACAAGTATTCAAAAGAAAACCTGTGTTAAAAATGGAAAAGGGGGTGCAAGTGCAGGACATTGTATAGAGTGGAGATTAGACTTGATTAAGAGCAAGATACAGCTACTCTCTATAATGAAAAGATCATATATATACACACACCTAAGCATATATATATATAGGTCCACCATTGAAGTAAACTAGCAAACTCCTTATACCCTCAGAATTTCCATGGAATAACTGGCAACAACAATCATATATAAGTTGGATTTCTAGAGAATCCTTGATGGGGTCAAGGATCGACAGCTGCATATGTTGCTAAGATCTGCATGATCCAGAAAATGCAAATGCCAAAGCCTTATGGATGTTGGGGAATGCATGTCCTTTATTTCTCGTGTGGAGGACCTTTTAGATTTACAATGATGAATCTCTCAATATATATTAAGATTAAGAAAATAATTAGGGGTAATTACTATTTCCCCTTTACAATGATTTAATACACTAAATTCCCTGACTTTGTAAAAATATATTAACTCCTCCCAATAAATGTCATAATATACTACTAGATCTTTCTATTCAATTTTGTCATTAGTCAACCCTATAAGAATAATAAAAAGACAAAAATATTCTTAGTACTTTATTTTTAATTAATTACATTCTATTTTTGTTTTAAATTTTTTTTTTTTAAGATTAAAAAATTTATTTTCATATTTTTTTTTATAAATCTTAAAATAAAAAATAAATAAAAATATTTTTTATTTTAAAAAATAATTTAAGAAGAAATTAAATTATTTCTTTTTAAATTTTTTAATACAAATAAAAAATTCATTTTCATATTTTAATAAATTTAAAAATAAAAAGTAAAAATATTTTTTAAAAAATATATTTATTTTTTACTTGTTATTTTTTATTTTCAAATTTTTATTTTTTAAAAAATAAAATAAAAATATTTTTTAAAAATATTTTTATTTTCAACTTTATCAAAAGTATGAAAATATATTTTTTAACTCTAAAAAATATTTTTTAAAGTAAAAATAAAATGTAATTAATTAAAATTAAAGAGTAATGACATTTTTGTCTTTTTACTGCTTTTGTAGGGTTGACTAACAGCAAAATTGGATAAAAGGGTCTGATAATATATTGTAACATTCGTCATAGGCAAAATTGGACAAAAAGATCTGATATTGTGATATTCGTCAAGGGGAGTTAATTTATTTTTGAAAAGTCAAAAAAACTTAATATATTGAATCATTTTACAGGAGGAAATAATAATTAATCCAAATAATTATTATAGAGACGGTAGTAACTTTGGAGTTATATTAAAAAAAGCAAGTTACAAAAGAACTAAATATTAATATTCTTGTTGAACAGAGAACCACATGTTCATGTCAGTTGCACTTGCAGTACTTGCGCATATATAGAAGATGCTTAAGAGAGACCCAAAATGGTGACATAAATTTCAGAACTTATAGCATTAATAATCCTATGCTTCAATTGGTAGCATGTGTAAATTGTAATATCAGGCCTTGAAGTTAGTTAAATAGCATAAAAACTATGTTTCATCTCATTTGTTTTGTTTATGATGGATCAGTATCCTTGCAGGAACTTTTTAACACTTCCATTAATTAGTACCTGTCATAAATGAAGATGGACTTCTATATCTTTTTGAATTTGACTTTCTAGAAGTGAAATTGTGAATGTGAATTTAGTAATAAAATATTGTTCTTCTATGATTCTATTTTTACCAGAGAAGTATATAGAATTTATGACGAGCTGAAGAGCATAATTAATGTAATACCAATCACCCATGTGTTATGTGGGCCAGGAAACTCTTCATTCCCAAGAAAACTATATAAAATAATTAGCAATGATAAAAAATAAAAATAAAATCCTCTTCTTCAAGGTAAGAATATTTGCATATATATATGTGTGTGTGTTTGTGTGTAGCAGTTCAGACTTTTAGTGGCTGATCATATATATCTGTGTGCTTAATAACCTCAAGTTTATCTTCATTAAGTTTTGTCTTATACTAAAACTACAGGTTCAGCTTGGACAATATTGTCGAGATCCTTCGCCGAGTATTGCGTTATGGGTTGGGACAACTTGCCAAGAACTCTCCTTCTCTACTACACTAACTTCGTATCCTCACCAGAAGGGTACTTTCAAACACTTGTATGCAACTCCGAAGACTACAAAAACACTACCGCTAACCATGACCTTCACTACATCACTTGGGATACACCTCCCAAGCAGCATCCAAGATACTTGGGGCTTAAAGATTATAGAAGAATGATCCTGAGCAGCCGTCCATTTGCAAGAAAGTTCAAGAAAAATGACCCAGTTCTTGACAAGATTGATCGCGAGCTTCTTAAGAAATCCAAGGGACAATTTACTTCTGGTGGTTGGTGTTTGGGGAGTGGGAAGAGGCATAATAAGGCATGTTCAGGCTTACAAAATGAGAATTATGGTGTTTTGAAGCCTGGACCAGGGTCAAGAAGGTTGCGAAGTCTGCTCACAAAACTTCTTTCGGAGAAGAATTTCAGTAAGCGGCAATGCAAATGAAAATTTTGCTTTGAAGATCATAAAAACAAGTGAATGGGAATTCTTTATGACCAGATTGTTTGATGTAACACTAAAGGGTATATGTAAAAAGCTATTGTGACAAATTATTATAGTAAAATAGGACAAGTATGCGAGGATGAGCATATCACAAAACAATATTGTATTTTTTTTGTTATGACGGTTTTCAACTTATTTTCCCGTGATAATATAATATAAATTCAATAGTATTGAATAAAAAAAAATATTTTTCTATCATGTATTATCGAATTATAAATAAATTTATGATCGTTTTGAATGATAAAATTTTAAACGATCAGTATGAATTTAAATTAAATACATTATTAAATTTATCAATCTAAAATTTTAATATTTCAAATATTTTTTAACTATTTATTTTAATTTTAAAATCTTGAGAATCTACATAGAAGTATACATAGAGAGAGGCCACACATAGCCTTAAATAGTAAACATTAAAGAGTTGAGAAATCTACAATGAATTGGATAAAACAGCGTCGTTTTGTAATGCTATTATGTAAGTTTCCCCCTGAAACTTTTCTTGGAACTTTTCTCTCCCTCCTATTTTCTTCGTGCCTTCGAGTCGATCTTCAGATACAATACTCAGGTAATTTTCCTTTTTTTTTTTTTGTTGATTTTGGTATCAGGGATTCATTGGAGCTTAAACGGGGGAATATATTTTTGTTGTTTTGTTTCAAGCATGCAGTTTATGAAAATGGCCTGACAAAGTGAAAACGTAATGGCCTGACAAAGCACCCAAAGGGGTTAATGTTGTTTATGAAAATGTAGTTGTAGATAGGGAGGGATGTCAAGATGACTAGTGCAGCTGCCCTGTATATGCTTTATTTCTCAAGAAGATTCTGATCGATGCTGTTGCTAGTAAAGATAATGCTAGGCTGCGTCATTTAGTTCAGACCAAGATTGATAACCGTGATAAAGTAAGAGCTGATCACATATTATTGTAACAGAATTGGAGGAATCCCATAGACTAGAATGTGCAGTAATTATGATGGAAGAGAATGAGAAGGAGAAAACAAGTAGAATTAAGGAGAAGTCGTGTCTGAGATGGCAAGAAGAAGCTTCATTATTGCTCCCTTATGAAGAAGAAGAGGAGGAGGAGGAATGTGCACTCAAGGAATAGGAAAGGAGCAAGTTGGAGATGAAGCAATTATTAGTTGAGGAGATTCAGAAGGAGGAACTAATTCTGAAGAATTTGGTAAAAATGAAGGCAATTTTTTGCTGATATGTAGATACTGATGATGAAGTTAACGGGGCAGAAGAGTATAGAGCTTGGAAGATGAGAGAGATTTTGAGGATCAAGAGGATAGAGAGGACTGTGAAGCAAGGTTGATGGAGAAGGAAGAGATTGAGAAGGTAAGAATAATGACAGAGGAGGAGAGGGAAAATCCAAAACTACCAAAGCAGAAGTGGAGGTTTATGCAGACATATTACCACAAAGGTGCTTTCTTCCAGAATGAGGCTGATGACTGTGCTGCCACTGCTGGAACATATGAAATTTGCAGGCGTGATTTCTCTGCCCCGACTGGAGAGGATAAGATGGAAAAATTCATGTTAACTGAAGTTACGCAATTCAAAAGCTTTAGTCATAGAGGAAGAACAAATTTAAAATGGACCCATCTTATCAACGAGGATACAACTAACTGGAACAATCTGTAAGTTTGCTAATCCCTATAATCCCTTTCTCCAATTTACTTCTCTCTAAGCATTCATCGCTATGATGTTGATTTTTTACACTTTCAAATCAAAGTGGTCTTATTTCAGTCCTTCAGAATTTTTTGTGTATGAGATATTATCTAGTTCATACTCCCATATTGCTGAGGTCAGCCAAATCATTGACGTCACCTATATGTTATTGGAAATCAATTTGCTACTTAGCACTTTCCTGATGCTAATGTACATGTAAATTGTGCCCGACTATATAGATTATATGTATACTTCAATTATAAGTTCGTTCTTGACTCAAACTTCCGCAAGTTCTCGATTCAAACTCCCATTCCAAGTGCTTCGTAGTATATTCTTGTGAATGGAAAACATGTAAATCCAGGTTTGGAGGTGCTATTCTGCATTAAAACAATAGGAAAAATTGCCTATCAAAATTAAAATCATTGATTCTAAGTTTAGTTAACAGTGGATATATGGTGTGAATGACATCACCTTTTTCTGTGCCCAATGCTGAGTTTTTGATGGAGCATACATCACTCATGAAAATGGTATTGGAGTTGGTATATTCATACTTGAAATGGAGTTTGTTTCAAGTTCCTTAACCTGTAACGTTTGCATTGAAATGAAAATTAACTTTTCTTGTCTTGGAGTTTTTTGTTTTTTGGTTGTTTCAAGTAATTATTAATGGTTTTCAGGAAATTCCCAGTGATTGTTATTCAGAACATTCCAATTGCCAAATCCATATCGTTTCTATATTCTTTTGACTTTCTTTTCTCTTCCCTTCCCAATTTTGAGGGGAAAATACATAGAAGAATTTAATTTTTCTGCCATATGGAGCCCCAAAAAATTGTAATCATGGTGGGATATCTGCATATGATCTCTAAAAATTCTTGGTCTTACACAAAGATATTTGGGATGCATCGCAATTTTGCCTTTGTAGAATATTGCAATATCAAGGACAGAAATAATCCTTATGTTTTCTTGAAAGTTATATTTGGTAGTGATGTTCTTTGTGCAAAATACAAGCAAAAATGCCTGGAGTGAATTCAGCTATAGCTAAACCCAAAGGAAGCAACAAGCTAAACCCAAAGTCATATTACATGAGTTTTATATTCTACTTGTTTCCCCACTCATCAATCTATGAGGCCAGATTTGCCTTTTGGAGCTGAATATCTATATGGGTTGCGTTTCATTGCATTATTCAGCTAAGAAGTGAGAAATTTAAAAATGAAAACTAAATTAATGGGATTATAGTTAAAACTTAAAAAAGATGATTACATATTTTCTTTTCATGTGTTATTCTTTCTTCTTTTTAATTTTGTTATCTACTACTATTTCTTGGCAGCCAGTAATCTGAATTATGGTTTTGCTAATTTCTTCATCGTGGATTTAATCTATCTAATTAGTGATTCTTTATGTAACAGGAAAGTTTACTTGGAGCCTCATAAATGGTCGGTTGGTCACTCATCTAACGGTCACCTTCCTTAAAACTATCTACAACTGCAAATTCATCCGCCAACTTTTCCCTTTTAAATGCACACACTGCCAATAAGCAAATATAATAATATAACGGTCACTTTTGCACTTTATCCAAACCTACACCCGAAGTTCCTTTTCCCAAATTTTAAAGCTCAAAATCCAAATATTAGTAACTACTAATAAATAATATAATAAAAAACAATATTTATAACCCCATTATAGAAAATAAAAAACGGCTTCCTCTCCATCTCAAATTACTTAACCAAAAAAAGTGTCTAATTAAGTCTATAGAATTTGATACGACAGCAATGATAATGGCCAAAAAAAATTTATAAAAACAGACAGTATGTTGTCGCGGAATTTTAAGTGTCGAATATAATAAAAATCAGACCCTAACATCAACAACTTAAATGATACCACGTAAAATACCAATGAAGCAACCAGGCAAAATACCTCAAATATCCCAATAACTCTTGGGTCCCTCCAGTTAAACAATGCCTCTAAACGCTCTCCTTGAGCTGCCAAATCATCTAAGCAAATCATCTAAGAGTGTTTGGACCCTACCTAATAGGGCTCGCAATCTATCATATCGAATTCGAACCACTGGTTGGAAATCCATCAAACTCCTCATGAAGCTCATTTGGACCTATTGCATCCATGTAGGAAAGTCTTGGGTCCATATTATGTGGGATCCTTTGTCTATACTGAAATCTCAATACTAGAATAAAAAAGGCATACCTGAATACAATGGGAAGCAATAGATGTGGACATAACACGACAGCCACAAGCAACACTTAAAACAATAGTAGATGGGTGTGCCTAATTGCGAAACCCATCCAAACAATGTGTTAAAGTAGTTGCACGTGTTAGGCATCCCACAACTCTAAACCAATTAGCTTTGATTCTCCTTATACTCCACATATGTGTATCACTATCCAACATGAATTGAACCACTTCTTGACCTAATGGCGGCTCAAACCGGGATAACCGATCCGTAACTATCCACATAGCTGTGTGGCGTAGTATGTCTTGTTTGGCTGAACCCCAAGGCTTCACATAGTGCACTCTAGGAAGCATTGGAATAGTGTACGCTTGGATTAAATTCAACTATGATGAACATGAAAATCTAATTGTTATTTCAATCTCTCCCATTTTCTTGGCCCCACCACGTGGTATAAGCGAAAAAAAGTTAAGGTACACTCGATTTATATTCAGAGTTGATAAACGTATACATATTTTCCCAACTCTAGCATCTTTTCCTTGTTTGTACTTCCCATGTGTATTGCTCATTCCACCTTGGATTAAATCGATTAACGATCGTACGGATACAAATCCACTTGGGCCCATATTTAGCTACCACATAAGCATCAGTGGTTCCACGTGTACCATCTTTAATTTTCACCGGAAGTAAATTAGTAGCCCCTCAAATTCCCACCTCTAATAAACCAATAGGAGACTTGGCTAATGATTTAGCCGCAGCTCAAACATCATATAGCACATAGTAGTCATCTTCCAAACATACTCTCATGTGTTTTCTTCCTGTATACGGTTTATTTTCATTGCCTATCAAATTAAACCTCCTTGATTTTGCCTCTCTACGATCATTGGCATACCGTTCAATGCTTGCCATGTATATTTTAGCATGACCCATCCATTCGTCACATTCTCCACTTTCACCACCAAAAATGGCTCAAACGGCTCAGCCGCCACAAAAACTAAATTCTTGGTCCAAGTTGGATTAGTAGAGCTAGAGGAGCAAGACCCAACAGAAGTCCTACCCGTTTTAAAAATCTGTGCGCCAAGTTGAGCCTTAACATATAGCTCTGGACTCCGAACCTTAGGTTCAGTTACCGAAGCTAGCTGCAAATCTTGGGTTTGGATAACCGTTAATCTCAAATACCAAAGCTTCGGTGACAAGTACACCTTGGCTCGGGTCTCGGGTATTAGCCCACCCGAATCTAACTGCCATGACTCCTGAAACGCTTCATCTGCCTGAGTACGGATCCAAACGGCGAGCATGCCATCATTTCCCGGTGATTCCTCTGATTCTAAACTTGACCATTGAGGAGCTAGAGGACTGTCAGGTGGTACTCTCTTAGGAACCTCCTGCAAATCAAACGACACCGTACCTAAACAACTCTCTGTTTTCTCCTCGATCTCATCCTTCTCCTCGGCCCATACAGAAACCTCAAGAGAAGTTGAATTGAGGCCCTCCTTATCAAATGCAAATACTTGATCCCAGTCTCTGTCACTCTGGCATTTGGTTTTGATACTGTGTGTACCGATCGCAAGCTTTGCATATTTACGGGGATTTGATTCAGAGTTTGCTCTTTTGGTCTTCACAACTCGGACATATAGAAATGGCATCCGATCTACCAGATCGTAAGCGCTGCGACTGCGATCGCTAGCCAATGACCGGAGTTCGAGGTCTTTGATTGTGATGACGGAACTTTTTCCGGTGTCTTCTGGCTTATCCTTTTTGCTGATTTGAGGACTTTTCACTGTGTGCAAGTGGTGGATTCTCGACCTCTGCTGCTGCTGTTGCTGGCGGTGCTGGAGGAGCCTCCTCAGTTTTTTTAGATTCTTTTTCCTCTTCTTTTTTAGCTTCAGTGTTGGACTCTGCTTTTGGCTCTTCCTTTTTCTCCTCCTCTTTCTTTTCTTCAGTTTTATCTTCCTTGTTCTCTTCCTCCGGTTTTGGTCCTGCCTCAGGTGGTTTCTCCTCCACCACAGCCGGCGCTGCTGCTTCTGGTTTTTGCTCTGCCACCGCCGCAGCAGGTGGTTCCTCATCAATATAATAAACTTTCAACCCGATTTCTCCCTTAATCTGTGAAAACACACTTCGTTTCTCCAACGGATAATAAACCAGAGTCTCGGATCCAACTTTAACAAATCCACTACCAACAATTTTGACTTTACCAAGAAAAGCGCTTCTTTCACCAGTCTTCTTATCATTATAAAGATTAATCTCTAAAATCTCCATAGGCATGGACTCAGTATCATGGACGAGAAATTCAAGCTTTTCATCCCATTCCGGACTCAAATCTCTGAACTTGGTCTTGGTCCTCCGCCTCTGGCCATCAAAATCTACAATAGCATAAGCACTGGCTGTACCTTGGCCGTATTTGGGCATTAGATTCTTTGCATTACAGACTTCAACAATCAATTTTCTAGTGCAAGTATCTGACATTGTTATTTTTCTTGTTTGGATTCAGAAAATTGATTGAAAAGGTGCAAGTATTAGACAAAGCTTAATTTGATTTTTAGAGAGAGAAAAGAGAGAAGGAAAGTATTGATATGAAATGAAATTGGGAAAGGCCAGGTCAAGGCGGGGTTTCAAAGTCGTAAAGGGGGAGCATGGACACGTAAGACAAAGAGCGCACAGGTGGAGAGATCAGGGGAGAGGGAGATGATCAGCTAGCATGTCCGGTGCTGAATTTATGTTGGGGTTAACGGAGAATTAACCATCTCATTTGGTATTTTATTGTTTTTCTCATTTATATTTATACGCTGTATTATTAATAAAAAATTATTAATCGTTATAATATTTTATAAAAAAATAATATGAAACACAGAATATTTGAATTGGGAATTAATTTATATCAAAATACAAATTAAACATAGGTTTAATCGTTAATTACCAAATTTGTTATCAATTTTTTGTGTTGAATTTGACAGATGGATAAAATCATGAATTAACTGTGTTGTTTAGTCATGATAGTTGTATGTGGAAATTTAAAAAAAGAATCAACTCTTCCTTCAAATAAAAAATAATTAGTTTGCACACTTGACAAACTATATATGTACAGAGTGGTTTAATTATCCAAAGAACCATTTTGGTCCTTTTGGCAATTATAACTGAATATGCCTCGTTACTAAAATACTAACGGAATATTTAGAACAATATGGCAATTACAAGTACGTTGCCATCCACTAAATATATGACGCCTCAAACAACTAAATCACAGTGTCAGAGCAGTGGCGAATAATGTATGAAATTTTACCAAGGACATGTTTCTTTCTTTATTTACTCTCTCTTCTTCTTTGGGTATCTGACATAAAAGAAGAGCACAGGAACAAAACAACGTTCATATTTGCATAAGGTTGCAACTTGCAAATCTTTTTATTATTTTTAATTATTATTATTAATTTGATTTTTTTAAAAATGATTATTTTAAATAAATTATAATTATAAAATAATTATATTAAAAAAATATAAATAAAATACTATTAAAAATAAATTGAATGAGAAAAAAATATATTAATAGAGTTGTATTTCGTTATAATTATTATTATTTTTATTTTTTACTCATTTATTTTATTTTTAAATTTATTTATTTAATATTATTTAAATTTTTAATTTTTAACTACTATTATTAGTAAACGTGTTAAAAAAACCTTAATTAAAATGTAAATTATATTTTTTTTTACCATATTGATTATCTTGCAAAATAAAGTGGATGACCATATTCATATATGACCAATCACTAGTAATAATATTTTCATTAATATTGTGTATATAATAATTTCGTTTTTGAATTGCTCTAAATGTAACAAATTCAATTTTAACAATAACCTAAAAAAAAAATCTCCCACTATCTAATTATTACATATAATAAAATTAATTTTGAAGGATTAACGTCTTATCTCAACTTATATTATCCTACCTCAAATCTTTATCCAAATTATATTTTACATCTTAAAAAAATATATTATTCATTACACTAAGTTAAATGTTCTTGACAAATATTAACATGTAATGTTACAAAATTCCATGTTCATATGCATATTTAATGATAATATATTTTATAATAATTAAAATATTATGTCTTCAATGTTTTCTATTGCCAAATTATAATGTCCTTTTCTAAAAAAATCATGCATCATTTTTGTTAGGATAAAAATGGAGCGAATTTATTGCTATTTATATTTGTCTTACCAATATATTTTTATATTTCTCTTAAATTCAATTTAAATTTAAAATTTAAAATATATCTCGTTTTATTAAGTGTTCGAGCAAAACAAATATTTGAAAAAATTTATTAAATTGACATTCTTAGTTTTTGCGGTATTAATTTTTGATCACACATATATTGAAATTACAAAATGGTCTTGATCTGGTGTCTTTTTTAATAAATAATTTGATATTCATTTTGTCACACAATAAATGTTATAATTATTTTTATGTATCATAATTAACTTTTTAATCTAAATTATATTTTATTTTAATATTATAATAATATCATTTATTAAAAAATATAGAGATAAGATAAGTCAAAGATAAAATAAAAATTAATTAAAAAATATAAAATGCGAAAAAATTAAAAAGTAAAAAATTATTAAAATAATAAATAAATTAAATAATAAATGAATTAAAAAAAATTAAAATAAATTTAAAAAAAATTCTTAATATTTATATATTTTACAGTTAGAAGATTTATTAATATAAACTCAAATTTAATTTGTGTCTCGAAACTCAAATATATGTATTAACTAGATTTCTTAACCCGCGTGATATCGCGGATTTAAAATTAATATATAAAATTACATTAATTTAATAAAATATATAATTATATTAATTTAAATTTAATAAAATTTAAAGATGCTATTAATTTGTAAATATGCCATTAATGTATAAAATTACATTAAATGAAATTTTATTTTCTTACTTCGTCAAATGGAATGTCTTTTTCCTTGTGTATATTCAAATCCATAACAAAGTTACATGGATATCCTAAAGCAATAAATTTACCTTCTTATAGTTAGTCATATTAAAAATTTTAAGCTTGGTATATATACCCCAAAACATCCTTAGCAACACTTTTGTCAATAAAATGTTTTCCACTATCCACCCATTAGCCTTTGGAATATTTAGGCCATAAAATTCAAAACAGAAAACCGAAATATTGAAAAATTAAGCAATACCTCACTTTGCAAATAATTTAGCAACATAATAAAGCAAAACTTATGGAAACATTAAATTTTTTATTTCCTTATCGTTTCTTGTTTTACAAAAAATAAAAATTTTCAACTTAATTAGTCTAAAATATACATTATTCATATTTTTATGTGAATCCATTTAAAAAAATCTAGTAATTTTAAACTTAAAAAAACAAAACATATTTTTATTCTTTTCATAATTGCTAAGGCCCTAAAACTCCTTACTTCCTTATCCAAAAAAGAAAGAATTTACTCTCCATTTGTAGCTAAGTACCAAATAGAGAAAGAGCTCTTATTATATATAGGAAACAAAAGAAGAGCTAAAAAAAATTAACTATAAGAAAAACAAATCATTTTTCATGTACAACATATTACTAACAAATTTAATAGATTAAACAGCAGCATTAAGTCAATTTTCAAAATTAAAAAAATCATAAAACTTATTTTAGGAGAAAATAATGAGTTAAATCTTTAAAAATCAACCCATCAATATATTTAACTCATATGGTAGAAAGTTCAGATTAAAAATTACCAATAATAAGGTTGATTTGGTGTTAAAACAACAATATCATCTGCAAAAAATAAAATAGATTTTTCAATTCTATTAAGAACTTGCAACTCAGAGTTGTTTATTAAATTCTTCAAATAAACAGGCAAACACACACACACACACTCGAAAATATCGAATATAGTTCATTTTAAGAGTTTTTTAAGGTGAAAATGACATATTTTAGTTATCAAAACTCTAAAATTGCTAAATAACAACTTCAAACTATATTTTTTTTTAGCAATACCATCCGAAGTATCCTTTTTAAAAAATTATTTTTAACCTCAATGACAAACAAACTTTTTACTCAAATATAAAATACATTTTATTATTAATCTTGTCAAATGAGAGAGATACTATGAAACTGACTATAGTCACTAAACTCAAATATTTCTTGCCATTTAGATTGGAAAATGGATATATACTCAATTCAATTATATTATATGGTTGACAAAAAAATTTAATTATTTTTCAGCACCATAATTCCAAAATTTAGATTGCATGTATTGATTGTGTGTGTTGGCAACAAAATTGGGACTATCCTTCCTATCAGTTTATCATTCCAATCATCATCACTTCAATTAAATATCTAATATATAAAATGCATTTCTCCTTGGATGCTTTACTCTTTAAGGGTCATTGACCCACCCTTGTTGGCTTCAATTTTGAAATTAACTTAATTTAAACAAAGAGCTTGTTTGGTATAAATGTATTCCAAAAAAATTTAAGAAACTAAATTGCAAATTTTCATGTTTGGTAAATGAAAATTCATTTACAAATGATTTCTGGTATATGAAAATAATATCTAAAAGTTAACCTAATAAACCAATGTAAGCTGAACCTTTAACTGGGTTTCAAATCAAAATTATTCTTGCTTTCAATAATATAGTAACCAGTCATCTCCAAGTGCAGAATTACACAAATTTCAAGCAAATATGATTTACTTAATCAAACTAGTACATGTTAATCTCTATCATAACTAAAATGCAAAGAGAGAACTTAAAAGCTCATGGATTTACAATAAGTAATACTTGCCTGTGACATATCTGTTACAAATATCACAAAAAAGCATAAGAGAAATCTCTTGAAAAGAATCATCCTGATAATGAATACCAGTATTAAGCTGCTTTCAATGTGAGATAATTGATCTACAACTCTATTAGTCTCTCTAAAACCTAAATGCCTAGCCTTTGCTCCCAATTAAATGCAAGCTGCCTACTTTGCATTACAACATTATATTTGCATAAGCAATATATGACATTCCAATCTGTCATAAATCAAAACAGTTGAAGGAAAAACTATTAAGTATTAACAGATGATTCTGAGACTCCTACTTGCCATAGTTTTAAAGAGCAGGAAATGACAAATCTTTGTTATAACTCACAATGTTTCTTCTTGGTCTTTATATAGAGAATCTATTAAATCTTAGAACGATTCACTTTTCTTGTTAGAGTTAACTTGTTTGATTCGGTATCTACTTTCACTCTCTCCATACCTGCTTTCTTCAAAACAGAGTAGCAGAGTTTTCTATACATACACGAACAAAGAAATTTCATAGGACTTTAATACTCAAATCTCTAGAGCCCTTTTGATATGAGACAACCACAAGTTTGCCTATAAAATCGACACTCTAATTAAGATCAAGCCATTAGAAAATACGATCTCTCTCGAAATTAAAAATGAGAGGAAGAAGATCAGGAACTTTGCGATCAAATACTGCATGCAAAATCTCTTATCAAATAGAAAACTAAAATTCAAATAATAATAAAAAGATTAACGATTCAAAATAAATAAAATGGCTTGGGTTTTAGTAGGACACTATTAACTTCTTAGCCCCTGCTCCATCAGTCGACAACCATTTCTCAAGTCTCTCCTGTGTCTTCTTTGGGTCGTGATCTATATAAGATCGCTTTTCCAAGACCTGATATTTCAACAAACAGAAAATAAATCATGAAAAAAAAAAAAACAAATGCAACCGACAAAAAAAATAAAAAAATAAAAAAATAGAACATTCAAAATGAAAGATAATGATCATCAAAATGAGAATGGGTATAGGCAAGAAAGGAAGTTGCACTCATCGATTCTACATGGATCGAATAAGCCATATTGATCTGAAAAACCATGGATAGAGATAAGCAAAACCATGTGCTCTTGTGGTTTTGTTTTCTCTTTCTAACAGGTGAGCGATAATCAATTTACCTTTCCAAGGAGATTGAAGAGCATAAAATATGGATAGGTGCAAAATTACGCATATAACCTAATACGACGTCTTTTTATTCTGAATTATAATAAAAATTAAGACATTTAAATAATTTCGCAACTATTTAGTATGGAATTACAACTTCAACATAAGCGATGTCGTTTTGATAAGGCATTGGGCAAAAAAAAGGTCAAAATAATAATTGACTAACCCAAAATTAATTTGAATAATATTATTCATCCGTGTTCGCTTATATATCTTATAATAAATAAGGAAGGACCAAACTGGACCTTTCACAAATCAACATTCCCCTATTTTTAGTTTCGTTAAATTCTGTTTTAATTTTTCACTCTATTTTTTTTAAGGGTAAGAATTAAGGATTGAGGGGTGCTATTGTGTATTTTTGTATAATAATTTCTCATGTATTATATTTTGAAAATTTATTAATTTTTATAAAAAATTTTAAAAATAATAATTTGATATTATTTGATATAATGAATCTAATAATATATTTTTCATGCTAAATAAAAATTAAATGTATAGTAAAAAATACATTATAAATTTTATGTATTAAATTTAATGATCTAAATTTAATATATTTATAATATATTTTTTATTATCCATTTAATTTTTTTAGCACAAAAAATATACCTTTGAATTTATTGCATCAAATATTGTTAAATTTTTATTTTTAAAAATTTTTATAAAAATTTTTAAATTTTTAAAATATGAGACCTGAAAAATTGCTGTATAAAAATTGCAAAACAGTAACCTCAACAAGGATTATGTGAGGTCAAATCTATCAATTTTAAAACGTGGCTAATTTTTAACGGATCAATATAGTCTTAGAACATCAAAATTTTCGAGCTCGTCTTACGTTATAATTTTTATTTTTGTGTGTATTTATTTATTTTCTGTATGGTAATTCCCGAAATCTAAACCCTAATTTCACTCTCTGACCCTTTCCCTCCTTACTTAGTAACTGAGGGCAATTTTCTGTTTGGTTGCCGAGAAAACGAAGGAAAATATTTTGAAAAGGAAGAGAATTTGAATTACATTACGAGGTAATAAAACAATATCTTAATTTTGGAATTGTTGAGTGTTAATCGTTTGGATTTTTTTTTTTAATTCAGCTGCTGCTTTTTGTGGTATTTGCTTTTTAAGAGATGGTGTTCTGTGGCAACTGTGCAAAAGTTGTTAAAGGAATACGTGATGCTGCAGGCGCCTTGTAAGTACTTTTGTGTGGATTACTTGATTTTTGCTCAGCTCAACTCAACTCAGCCTTAATCACTTGATTTTTGCTATTTGTTTATTATTATTTTTTAATCTGATGACTACAAGAGTGATTTTCCCTTTTAACTGGAATCATGCTGAAGATTTATATATTTATTTTTGGGTTGTGGTGTCCAGTTCCTGTGACAATTGTGGTAGAATTCTGAGATTTGATAATTATTCAGAAGAACCCTCATTTGTGAAAGGAAAGAATGGGGTGGTATGTTATTCTTCTTTTTGTTACTATTATTTCACTTTTTTATGACTCCTGTGTTTTTCTTCTCCAATTAATAGGGCAGTTTTAGACACAGTCCACTGGGAAATAGTCCCAAGATCATAGATTTCGTTTATACACTGAACCAATTCCTGCATATGGTTGTTTTTCCACTATGGGAACATGAACATCATCTTTTGGAGAATGAATCAGAGCTAATTTTTTCCCTCTTGTTTTAAGATCGGAGAGGATATTGTGCAAAAATAGAAAACATACTTGATATGAATTGCTATCTTATTCATAAGTTCTAGGGAGATTGACTGGCATAAATTAGCCAATTAAGGTGCAGATGAACCACAAAACTTGCTCAATAAGTGGAACCAACAAAAACGAGGGAGAAAAAAAAAAACCCTGGTCGGTTGATTTAGTGCAAGGCAGCCCTGGTGCCTCAAATGAAAACCGTCTTGCTGCCTAAAAATAGTTGCTATTAGAATCTGGCCAGTCTTAGTTATTTTCTTTACTAAACAAAATGTTTTTATTTGCTATGGGAATGTCCTGATGTTTTATGTGTAATATGATTATTAATATTTCTCTTCCTAACCATTAAAGTGAATATGTTCTTTAATTCCTTTTGTTTTTGTTCCTATTTATGTTCCTTCTCTGTATGTTAATGTCATTTCTGTCTATTGTAGAGCCAACTAGCAGGACGGTTAGTAAAGAGTGTTGAAAGTGAAAATGCTTCAAGGCAAAGGTTATATGAACGAGGTACGCTTTGCTTTGTTCTGTTTTGGCTTCTATTGTAAAGTGTTCTATGGATATTAGAATGATTTTGCTCATATATACAGTCAGATACTCAAAATTCTTTTGCTTCCGTATGAGACTTTTTTTGTTGTCATTCCAAGCTTAAAGAGCTTCCCTAGTTCATGGTGAGAAACCCATTCATGAAATGTTCTTATGGGTTTCTCATTCATAAAGGAAAACTTTTTGGTCTCATTTATTTCTACAATAGATTAAAGAAATTGAATTTTTAATTTTCTTTACTGGTGTTCTTCAGGAGCTCTTTTGGTGACGCCCTTCTTTTTTTCCTTTTTATTTTATAAGATAAATTAGTTACTTAGATGAACTTTTCTTTTCCTTTTCTAGGTTTTAGGTGACTTTTACCTTGTGTACCTCCAGCATATTTGGTTCACAACCCTTGGCAAAAAAGGGAAAAAAAAAATCTGATTGCAGAATATATCCCTAATTTTTAATTTGAGTTATTTTCTTTAATCACCTCTGCACACTTTTTTTAACAAAAAAAATTGTTGAAAATCTTGGATTTTTTTATTTTTCATTCTGAGTTGATCAGGTGCGCAGTCACAATGGTTATTTTGGGATACTCACATTCTCAGGCTGTTAATTTCTTTTTCTCTTACAGCTTATGAAGATATGGTGTATATAAAAAATGGCTTGGACATGGGTGACAATCTTGGGATAGTTACCCAAGCTATGTCGTATTATCGAGTATGTTTTCTTATACTTAAGCTTTGTTGTTAGATAACTATATTTTGATCAACATTATCAAATTTTTATATCTGCCATGTGAAGATAGCAGTTGAGCGAAATTTCACAAAGGGGCGTAGAACAGAGCAAGTACAGGCTGCTTGTCTTTACCTTGCATGTCGGTAAGGAATCCACGTTTCTATTCTTATTGTTTTCATCCTTTCTTATATCCAACTTTATGGAATATATAATAATGGTTTTGTTTTACATTGAGTTTCAAATTGCTTTTTAAAATTACGTATGTCCTTTTTTTATTTAATTTGTTTGACTGCTTTTGGTAAACATGATCTGGGAAAAGTTAGAAAATCTAGTTTTTCCAAACCATGGTTTGCTAAGCCCTAGAACTGCAAAGCAGCCAAACCAAAATGTCAAATGGACAATGTGGCTTAGGAATGACCTAGTAAGTAGCACAGTTTTCTTCCAATGAATGAGTTTATGTGTTTAATTATCCTCTCTTCCAAACTATAAGAAAAAGGATAATTGGGTTCATTGTAGTGATGATTGTGTAAGCTCCCAAAAGCCTTTCGACAACACCCTTGGATATTTTATAACCGTACTGCTGGAGGAACATTTTGTAGTTTCTACACTATTTTGGTTTGAAAACTAGAATTGGCCAAACTTTAAGGGACAGCAGAAGGAGGGATAAAGAAATGGAGGGAGTGGGTTCAATTTTGTTATAACTATAGTTACTGTTTGTATCGACTCCTTTTTTTTTAATCTCTCTATGTGGTTTTATTTATTGCTTGTTTTTGAATGAAAGTTCATTGTTAATATTGGAAACTTTAAAGTAAAAATAATATGAACTCAACTAAACCCTAATCTTGGACTAAGGATTAAGCAATATTTTTTTCATTCTGAAACATGACATTGAAGATTACCCCATCTAGAGATTCTTGTAAAATATACGTTGTATAAATGGTGAGAAAGTATAAAAAAAAATGCCTGTATGTTTTAATAAAAAATTACACTTTGTGATGATTAGTTTTCCGTGAGAATAGTAGTTCTTGGTATCATTTCAGAGACGATAATTTGTGTATCGTTTCAGAGATATAGGAATTTTGGAGAGTATGCTCACATTAGTTCATAATTCTTATTTGGAATAGATTGGAAATTGTAGCATATGAGATCTGCATATATTTATGACTGATACCAAAGAAGCATTGGGAATTTAGGTGCATGTCTTTTACACCAAAAAACTGGACTAGTCTCTCTTTTGATTTCCTTCATTCCACAGTCATGGGCTTTTTTGTCCACCCTAATCTAGAGAGCAAATGACATGAGGAAGCCTTTTGCTTGGAGCAGCAGTTCTTGACATAATAGTTACAAGGGTGGCTTTACCAAAAGTAAGAATTGTGGGAGAAGCTGATTGATTTGAGTCTAAGCTAATTGTAAGGGGAGAGAGGGAGAAAAAAAAGTAATATAAAGCTAATTGTACTCTCACCGCCTAAGCAGGTGAACAGTTCATACCCCTTCAAATTATATGAGAATCCATCCTCTTAGGAAATGACTAAATCAAATTACTGCATTTTCAGTTGCGTGATTCTGGAGTGAATGTCAATGAGATTTCCATTATTCCCATCCATGTTAGTAAACTATATATATATAAATAATAATAAATAAAAAAATATCAAATTTACTATCTTCAATATCAGGTTTTCCTATTAGTGCTTTGACACGAGGAAATAGATTCCCAGGATGGGAAACTACATTCCCATTGTTCATTGGGGAGAAACAGGTGTGAGAAACATTTCATTATTTTGACTTTTGTTTTTCTTTTCCTTTTTCATCCCACCTCCCAAATTGTTCAACTAGATAACACAACTGATCATTAATTTTTGGATGTTGTTTATAATGTAAGATGTACAAGCAAGGTAAAAGTATTGAGAATTGTATTCTATTTTGGGACTTTGTCAGCTGCAGTTTTGTTCCCATTGTTTGCTGAAATTATTATTTTTAGTCATCATCCACTTGTGCAAAGAATGCAAAATTCTTCTGGTAGCTAGATATTTTTCTTTTTCTCATTTTCCTTATTTTTATCTTTAAATACATTTGTGTCTATTCTTGTCAATGCAAATCTAAGTTTGGATGGTGAATATAATGCTTCTGCCTTGCACTGAGGGTGTTTGGTTGAACAATTTTTTGTTGATGTTTATTTTTTAGATTCCCTCGGAATTACCTCCATAAGGGTCAAAGGGAGTGCCTGTAATTTACATTGGCAGTATATTGAGTTAGATAATTGCCCCAGTTAAAGTTCTTACTGCCTTTTGAATATAACAAATGACAATCATATAGTTCCTTGCATTAGAAAGATTCTTATATTCTTTAGTCTTGCATTAGAAAGATTCGTATTTACTTGTCTTCATGAAATAGAAGTGGAGAATAGTTAATTTGGCCTTAGGTTGATTGATTATATGTTTTAGTTATATAATTATAGTCAATTTCAACCAAACTGCAATGCAATAATGTTTACCTTGAATTTTATTTGCAGGGAGAATAGAAAGCCATATCTTCTTATTGATTTTTCAAATTACTTGAAAATCAATATGTAAGAAGCATTTTTCTTTTTAAAGCTAAGTCAGTTTTTTTTTATTTTGTTGGCCTTCTTGCTTTTGCATAAATATGATATGATATTACTTCTATTGCAATGTTTTGCAGTTATGCACTAGGTGCTGTATTTTTACAACTCTGCAAGGTTTTGAATCTTGTTGAGCATCCCATTGTTCAGAGACTTCTTGATCCTTCCATTTTCATTCATAAATATACAGCTAGTAAGTATCTGTAACCACGTTAATGCTGATTGGTTATTTTACCTTTTCTCTACCTCTTGTCAATCACTGTTGGATTTCATTGAATATGAGGATCTGAGGTACAGCGGCAGTGATGTTGGGTTTTATCACCCTTTTTGTTTTCTTTTAGATAAGAATTTGTTAAGAACAGAATAAAGAGAATGATTTCATTATGTTAGAGGATGGTGCATTCTCCTCTTAGTGAAACAAGAAATGAAAGGGGAAAAATTAACAACGTAAAGCCCTTCAATCACACTGGATGTTTGCTAAAGACAACTCTTTGAAATTCCAAGATAGAATGTGATGAAACCAAAAACCACTTTTCAACCATTCTAATTGCCAAGGTGAAATTTATTCCTTAATTCTTAACATTCCTATAGGTAAATATGCCAATCAATGTAAATATATGATTGCATGCATGGTGCAATAATTTGTCTTTCGTGCCTTCTTTCCTCTACCAAATCTCCTGTATTTTTCAATTAAAAACTGCTTCAAACTTGCTAGTACAACAGCTCTTCAAAAACCTATAAATCGTTATTAGACTTTATTCTATAGAGGACCGCTACGTAGACAGAAACCTTGACCTTAGTAAACTTAGTAATGATCTACTCACTCTATTTTACCTTTCATTTGAAAACTCCTATTTTGTCTGTGTCCCCTCCCCCCATCTGGTGTGCGCGTGTGTGTTCAGGTCTGTGGCTATATGATATGTCAAATGATATCAATAAGACTTTTTTTAATGTTTATCTAATTTATCTGGATAGTTTAACTCTTTTTCCTTTGTATTGCAATTTATTACTTGAACTAGTAAATCTATCTCACAAATAGTCTTTACTACAAGGGAAATATAATGAACAATATTCATTGTAGGTTTAACAGGAGGAAAAAATAAGGATATTTCTGATGCTGCCCTGAATATCATAGCTAGCATGAATCGTGATTGGATGCAGGTGCCATATTCTGTTTCATATTATATGAAAGATGAAACTTCTTGATGCTGTTTTGGTATAAGGTGTATTTGTCAATTATCTGTGGTATATAATGCTTTCTGACAGAGATTAAAAATTGCTTACAGACAGGGAGAAGGCCCAGTGGGTTATGGGGTGCAGCATTATATATATCTGCACTTTCGCATGGTCTCAATTGTTCTAAAACAGACATTGTAAGTCACATTTGTATGCTTAAGATGAATGAAAACAAAAAAAATGCATAATTTGATTCTGTCCTGATAAAGTTGTAGTTATTCCTATTAATTCTAATCGGTTTAATTTTAAACATTTGTCTACTTTGGTCTTGAGGCCGGCACATAAAGTAGTTATTAGTGGAAGAGGCGTGTTTTAGGAGAAAATTTGGAACTTAGTCAGTTGGAGTTTTATTCCGTATTTTTAGTTCATATACTGTTGCCTTTTTTCATAGATCTGAACATCATTAATAATATATGATTTTTGATTCATGAGTTAGTTGCATTATTCTTGTCTCATATCTTGCTGGATTATTCAGCCTATTTGGGTCCTTCCACACACTGCATTTGTAAATGATACAATCTTGAAATGTTATACAGTTGAAATTGGTGCATGTTTGTGAAGCAACACTCTCAAAAAGATTGGTCGAATTTGAGATGACAGAGTCTGGGAGCTTAACGGTATGTTCCTTGAATCATAGCTGCACCTTTTGATCTTCAATTGATCAGAATATAGAAACATTTTGCATGCATTTATTAGCAGATCTGAAAGATTGTAATATTTGATCTGTCTGGTTGCGAGAACTCTTCTGTCCATAAGAAAAATCAGATGAATGTTGTGGACTCCCCTAGACCACTCCACCACATTCATGCATCTATTCATACATTTAATGGCATCCCTCTTGTATGGTTGAGCTGTATCATTGCAGTATATTCTAGTGATATGGCATATGTTCAAATAGTATGCAGGAAATCTCTCCATGACACAGTATTACATTGATTTCTGGAGTTCATAAACGTGTCGCTTTGATTTGATTTAGCTGGCAAGTTTGCTGGTTTACTTATTTCATATGATTGGTCCTATTATTCCTTTGCTGTCTTCTGGTTTGTGTACTGCTGCTTCACTTCCTCAAGTTGCAGTCTTCTTGTACTTTCTTCAGAACTAGCCAACACCAAGACCCAACACAGATTGGATGAACTATGCTTTACTTCCTTATAATTCTTTTAATGCTTCTTTTGTCCTCTGGTTTCAAATGTTGGCTCATTGGCCGCTGAGATCCATTTTGGTACTATTATTCTATCAGTTAAGGTAGAATAATTTGTGGGGCTCAAAAAAGCTACTCTGAAAACTCCTGGACTATGGGGAATAGGTTTTGGCTACCATTGGGCCTAAGCCTAGATCTATTAAACTTTTGGAAGAAGGTATTAATATACAGCCTGACAGCAATTATGGAATCTTTATCTTTTATATATGAATCCTCAGAGTCTATTGTCAACAGTTATAATATTAGCTTCTCTTTTTTTCAGAAAAGGAAAACCTTTAGAGTACCCAACCATTAAAAATGGACCAAGCTCATTCTCTTAAGTTATTATCAACTAAGGGTTTTCTGAAGTGGTCCCATAAATCCGTTGTTACCAAATTGTGGCAGGGGCTTAGTTTTCAAGTGGATTAGATGTAAACAAACACTATTGAGTATGAAGCAAAGCTTGGGAAGCAATTTTAAAGAATAGCATGGTATTTTTATAAACATTTGATTTGGGGATAAAACTTTTCCAATTGAACTTATTTTAATTACTTATGATATAAGTTTGCCATCTAGAGCTATACTGTTTTCTTACATTTTATTTTTGTTCCCTTTCTTTTGCTTTTTGTTTCTGATCTTGTCTTCCATTTTACAATAGCATGTGCTGTAAAATAAATTCTTTATTTTCTCTTGCAATTAGATTGAGGAACTGAATGAAAAGGCAGAAGAACTTAAAGAAAGTTCAACAGATCAATCAGATTTGGTGTCAAAGGCAGCAAGGTCAGAAGAATTGCTTTGTCAGCACAAGGGTACTAGGAGACCTCCTTATGCCTATGGTCTTTGTAACGAGTGTTATGCGTTTGTGAGTTCTCACCCTTTTCAACATTCTAAGTTGTCCTTTAATTTTCTCACTGAATTTGTATTTGACTATGAATATTGAAATTCATACATCTGCTTGATGTAGTTCATAGGATTCGAGGGCGGATCAGATCCTCCAGCTTTCCAGCGTGCTGAGAAGCAAAGGAAGGAAATTTCATCCGGTGCGCATAAAATTGACGACTCACATTTGATTACTGTAAGTTAAAGTTTGACAACTTTTAATCTTTTGAATTTCTTGTTTCTGCTCTTTGTTGGGTTTGTCACTGAGTAAAATACTCATTGTTTTGTCATTCCATGGACAAGCCATATATGGCCAAAGATTGAAATGCCCGCATAAAGTTTGATTGTTCATTTGACTTGAAATGAGTTTTAAGAGTCATGATTTTCTTGAGCATTCCTCCTGCAATTCATAATTTCTGACTGTTGCTTCCACATATCTGAAATGCCAAGTCTTCCCTTGAACATTTTCAAAATGACTAATGCCATATTGGAATATATCTTTAACCCTGAAATAATTATCAATTAAGATAACTTTGAAAATGGTGATTAGTTCTGCATATATTTTTCGGCAATTAGAGAAAATAAAAAAAAAATATGGGAAAAAATAATGAAAATAGTTATGATAGAATATGAAATTGCGAATACATGTGTGTGAATCTGACTGTTAAGACCAATTAAAGAAAAGTTGGGGGAGTGTGTTTTATCATGATTTGATCATTTGCAATGTAGACATGCAAATGGAGTGCTTTAATTCTATTGGAACATGCAAAAAATAATGTTTTGAGGTAAAGGAACAAAAAAAGAAAAGAAAAGAAAAGAAGAAGCTTGAGTTACCTTAATCAGACTTAATTTTGTTTTGTTGCATCTTTTGGAAAGTATATCTTTAGTAAAAGCCAAAATGAATGAAGAGGTTTATGTGGAAAAATATTGCGTAGACATGGAAAACGGGAGAAAAGAAGTTGCATAGCAGGATTTGAACATTGAAGTCATTAAGACAAGTGGAGTATACTGTGACTTTGAACATTGAAGTTATGATTTCTCTCTCATCCGACTTTTTTTCTCCTGAACTCTATGCAATCTTTATTGGCATGCAGTTGCAGTACAATTTTTTCATAACGATCATCAAAACAAACATAGTTTTTCATTGAAAAAAGGGTGGGTAATCCAGTCAGCAAAAGGTTAGGAATTAGTTTGGATAATTAGCGATTCTAGCTCAGACTACTACACCATAGGATTGCCTGGCCTTTGTACCAGTGTGGTGAAGTGGTAAGATCTTATGATGTATCTTCTGCAACTGATTGCTTTCTTCTTAAGTTCCTGAAAGAAGTCCTCCTTTAACGAATTTACCAAGGAAAGATGCCCTGGGACTCTTGAATTCCAACAACCCTCCCACATTGCTTAGGAAAGATGGGGTTGACTTGTGCATTCTTTTAGTTCCACTGGCTTTGTGACAGGAGTGCATGGATAATGCTAGGAATGGATAAACCAGCAAAGGCAGAGTTTATCCGGTCAAATGGGAAGATCAACTGTAAAGCAGAAATAAATAGCTGAAATCCGATATGATTGATTGAAATGGTGCAACTTTCCTTTGGTGTATTTGGGTGCGTGTCGCAGCTTGGACTTCACTTCCTGACATTTATACTCTTTGAATGATTCTTAAATCTCTGTTGGACTGATTGCTATCATCCAGCTAGCTCTTTTGATGGAAGAGGATGCTCTTGAAACTTCTCCAGGATAAAGAACTACATAAAACCTGAACTGAAATTTCTGTATTTTTAAGTCAGGGTGATAGTTAGAATTCTTGATTTACTAGAGCTACAATTATATATATATATATATATATATATATATATATATATATATATATATATATATATATTTTTATAAGTGTGAGTTTGTTTTGGATGGATCTCGCTAGGTCGCTAGAAAACAACATGACTGA